>JACEIK010015372.1:1377-11681 GCA_018107945.1 Datura stramonium | reverse complement strand
CACATATATGTAAACAACTGATAATAATAGCAAAAAAGTCAACTGTATATCTTCTGAAACTATCTTGCCTTATCTTAAATTCCCTGAGTCTGATACTATCATCGTAGAGCCTAGAATAACTAAAACTATCCAAACTTCGCATCATTCATAGTTTTTAAATATATTTCTATCCCCTCCACGATACTCTAATAAGCCACAACTTTGGTTCTTAAGATGTCTCCTATACCTATTGGAGTCTCTCGCTGGAAAAGTGCTCCTGTACCTTGAGTATCCCCAATTAGATCAATTTGAGACAAGGTCTTCTATGCACTTCCATAGTCTTGGTGAACAAATCCTAGTCAGAAAGTAACTTTTTCTGTTTGTTTTGAAAGCTCTTCCAAATCCTAGTTGTGAGTTATGCCTCTCTGTCAGAATTTATTAGATACTAGGGTTCGACATAGCTTAATTACTTCTGAAACATTTAACTCGACATAATCTTTAGCTAAAACATAATTCCATCCAGCGAGTCATGAGTTGATCCCGTTAGCCTTTCTACACTGACTCAAATAAGGTCAATTTACACCTGGTACCAGGTAACCCTATAACTATGTTTATGTTGATTACTCTCCACTTCTTTGCAGGCACGATCATTTCCTAAATTGGCCTACTCGGTTCCTGCTATCCATCCTTCCCTGGCTGGTCATTAGAGCTTTGTGCTATGACTCAACAATATCTTCCCTCTTCTTATGCCATCAGTAGGTCTCTCTTTACAACCTGATGCGTTTTCGTTAAACTCTAGATGGAGGGAGTAACGGACATGGTACACCTTTGCTATAGGGTACTAACGAGGTCCTGCCATCTTTAGAACGTAGGGTTGACCTCTAGGTCTCATGACTTTGCGCCTTATTATCTCAAAGGCTGATGACTCCCTGCTGGGCCTTGTCTCTAGGTTGTACTAGATTAGAGTCTCCATGCCATCACTCCTTCACCTCCACAACTGGTAGTGATATTGCGGTATTCGAGGTTACAACCTCACTATCCCTTAAATGTCATCCTGATGCTCATTCCTCGACATGCAGCGGTGTTCCCATGCTCTGTCAACATACTACAACTTGGAGGTGATTCTGTTTTCCTCTAGAGTTAGATACTCGTGCCTTCCCCTTACTTCTATAAGCTGAGATCTGGGGTTCGTGCCCCCTACATTGTATTGACAAGGATACTATTGACCAAGTCTACCGACCTATATCGTTCTAACCCGTACTCGATCAACTTCCCCCAATGTAGTCTCTCTGTCCTACAACATAACAAACTAGGGTCATGGCTATCATTCTGTAAGTATATTCTATCTTCATTAGCACACTATAGCAGAACCAGCCTATTTCTGACCTGAGCTTTGCTATTTCTGGGGGTTTATTGCTTATGGACTCTCACACGTACTTGAGTGCTACTGTCAACCTTATCTGCCCTCCTGATTTACTATCGTGAGGGTCTAGGTAACTTTGTAAATACTAGGGGTCTTAACCACTTTCTAATCCTTCTCAGAGTCAACAATTCTAGTCCTCCTTAACTATTTATTCTGGGCAACATGGCATTGATACTTACACTTTCTGTTGTACTGAAAGAACAATCTAGGAAGTAGAAAATGACCCTCTCATTCTATAATGGAAGTAGAAAATTACCCTATCACTCAGCAACTCTAAAGGCTGGAGGTACAAACCTCGCACAATCCTTTATGTATTTCAAGTAATCCAACGTTAACTGTTGTTCCTTCCTAATTCTAAATGTTTACTGAGTGAGCCAACTCATATATATACTATACTCCTGACATCCTATTCTGAGGCTGAAGAAGGAACTGGGTACGATGCTGGCATATCTATTACCGTATGAGATTCCTGGTGCCCCGAGAGGATGCCAGGGGAATTAAAAGGACATTTTCTTCCACCTTCAAGCTGATTGTCCCCCAACTGTGGCACCTCATTGGTACTTCCTCCTGCTATTGTAGCTAACTTTCAGTTTGCTGGAGTCTGTCTTATATAACATATTACTCTAGACAGACATAACAAACAAAGCTTAGGAATTCAACCCTATACAACTCGACTCTATAGCATGATTTGAGAAGAATGAGGGGTAATCATACTATCATGCCTCGTAGCCTCCTGTTTATAGAATGTGGTGCACAACACATTTATAAACAAAACTCTGATAGACACGGCTTGCAGACTCCCTGGGATACGACCTGATCTGATACCAAGTTTGTCACGCCCCACCTTAGGAAGCATGATTGGCACCTAATACCACACTGGGATCTGGGATGACCTGGCTTGGCATAGGCACCTCTGGTGCCTACCAGCGACTCAAAATTAAGAAAATAAACTGCTATATCTCGACTGTAAACACAGTCTCGGGCCGATAAGGCCACGCAACACCTATAAAAGAACATAGCTAACCCAACCAACAGAACAATAATAGGGATCCTATGCAGGCCGACAAGACCACCATGCTGTCTAGTGGTAACAGGAATGAAAACAAGCAACTATACTAGGCCCACACGGACAATGCATAAAATAAGACATACATGGGCCTCACAAAGCCAACAACAACCAACTAACTAAATACTGTTGTCTGTAAGCATCTAGGAGTGGAAATATTGGTTGGGATAGGGCGCCGACCTACGCAAAAGCTAAACAAATAGTAGCTAGATAAACCTTTACAACTTGGCAACTCTGAACAAAAGAAGCTGGTCGAACAGCTGACTCCGAACGACTGCTAGGAGATCCTTAAACCTTTCTGTCTAAACCTATAGGCAAGTATGCAATTACCCATACTTGGGCGTCAGTACAATATGTACCAAATATGTAAGGCAACAATGAAAAGCTGAATAAACGCTAACAAAGAACTAAAATTGAATAACAAGAAGGGGCAGAAATTAACCTATAAGCTTTTTATCCATAACTTGCATCAAGTAAAACACTACATGTGTATGATCTAAGACTGTACAACTATATATTCATAAGCTATAACAAGCAGGTAAGAATACAAATAAGAACCTAACCTAGCCCCCATAAGCCTGGAAGCTACAATCTCCACAGAATAACCCGCCCGGGGCCCCCATAAATCATGGCGAGTATACTCCAATCTATATACCACTAACCTTGGTCAATATGAGTCAACAGGTAACTATAGCCAACCTACCAGGCCCTAGGTCTCCAACTAAGCCCGCTGGGATCTCATTGTTGTGTCTAAGCCTGAAGGGCTCCTGTAACTACACCCTAGGCAGAAGGCTCAACGAGGGTCAATGATGCTGATATGACATAAAAATAGAAGTCCATCCATGGATGGACTGTAATATTGCCTTTGGGCCTGAATATAGTCCCTTGGGACAACATATAGCTCCCTAGAGCGATCCATATAGCCTCTAAGGCAACAACACAGCTAGTAACCCTGACGTTGGTCAATTAAAGGCTATCCTAGGTGGGGTCAATCCCAACTGGTGTACTGCATCTTAGTCTCAACCTAGCCACTTAGAAGGCGTATCTGGCTCTTAAGGACTAATGCGACGCTACCCCCCTAGAATAGTCTGCATAGCTGCCAACAGGCACATCCCGTGTGCCTATATCTGATCTGAGGATCCTTATAATGATCATAATTTCTAATGGTCTAGATTAGATAGAGAGAGATCTTGAGTGACCTAACGATACTCTACATATCATGCTAGGACAGTGGTAGCTCATAAGCAGACTGTAAGGTCGCGGACGATCAACTATTTAGTTCCTTCGCTTAGGATAATTGTAGGGCTACTACTTATTCGGACATGTTCCTGAGTAGCCATCTCCTAACCTTCCCCCCACAGTTTACTATAATTCTCAGCCTGAAGGTAAAATTGTACTACTATAGTTCTAGACCCTTAGATCTTACCTTGGTCCGTTTAAATTTCAAGTATCTTCTATGGCGATTCCTAACCTTGTAGCTAAGTTTACCTACACCTGGTCATTTGTGGCAACCTCTACCTAAGTATCTATAAAGCAAGCTGTAGCATTAGCCCCGCATCCAACTACTAACAAGGTTCCCTCCTTACGGTACACACGGATCTGTCTGATTTGTATGGCTGCAATGACCTCCAAGGCCACCTGTATGTCAAACACTAAGTCGACTGCAACTAATAGTCACTAGCAGTGGAAAACTACATGGAAGGTTATCACTTTATTTCACTAGGAGAACACTGGTCCCGCTGACTCTAGGGTAGGGCCATCTTGTTCAAATTCTGGCCCTAGAGGTATGAAGGTACACCGACGGCCTCGAGGTGAGCTTTACTGTCAATACCGGCGTCAAACTGAAACTTACATCGCCCGTTTACGCCCATGCTGTCCAACATACCAAATTAGGCCCAACAACTAACCTTAAGCTTCTAAGGCCTTGACATGACAACAAAAATCATAATCCTACTAACATAGTGAACAGAAGAATAGAGGGCTTATTATGACACTCCTAGTGTGGGTCACACCTAACATACTCTTTCCCGATGAGGGATACTGTAATCTATTCTCAATACATTTCTTAATATCTAACCACAATATCTGTAAGAATTATCTAAAACCAGTATCTAATACAATGCATGGGATCATTATCTATGTTCAAAAACATAGGTCGTATCATTACACGATGATAATAACTTGCCGAAGGGATAAGCCTTAACATACCTCAAATGTTGACTTTCATTCACTTAAACTGTTTCCAACCTAAAGCCAACAATTCCATTTGATTATAGTCTCTATGCTGAGGAAACAAGACTATTTTAATAGTAAGAGTTGGTGAATAACAATATCCTTCAAAAGGTTTACCTATAACTTTAACTTCATCTCATTCGACCCAAAACTCACAATTTCACGAGAGTTTAGAAGTAAGAAATTCTTACATGTTGCCTGTGGCTGTTTATAATCCAGTTTGAAGCAATTTCGACAACCTTTTTTCGATGGGGTTCCAGTGTACCGGGCGAATTTTCAAGAAATAACTCGGAAAAGATGCTTCCCTTAGGTGTATAATTTGTTATCCGAAGTTAATTTGCATTTGGACTGAGTTTGATGGCATAATTTGATGAAGTTTATGTATTCTCTCTACTCTTGGTCGAAGTATACTTGGAAAGTGATTTAAATTCAACAAAGGAAACACATATATAGGCATAGCGCGGTGGCCTAGGGGAGCCTCACGCTGGACAACGCACCAAAAGTGTGTTGCATTGCGCCTCCCAGGGCGCTGGTGTGCCTGGCGCGCTGCGCTGCCCAACTCACATAAAGGCTGGCGCGTCGCGCTAGACCCTCGCGGCCTTGCCTCACCCGACCCTACTTCCGAGGCTCTTCCCGTATGCATAAAACTCTAATTACTCATCACAAGCCCACGCACACGCACATTAGCCGCTACCATCTTACGGGGAGTAACAAGGACTATCTGAGCGAAGTTAATATCCTGAAGAAGCATCGCGGTCCAGCAATCCCTGACCAAGGAGTCTGCTATCCCGTGTACAAACCTGCTCACATAGGCCCTCTGATCTGCAACCATCTCAGGAGCATTCTTGTATAGACAAGAGAACTCCAAGGAATACTCTTGAACCGTCATCTTTCCTCTTTTTAGATTCACAAACTCGTCTGCTTTTAGCTCCCTCATCTCACGAGGGAAGAACCGATCTAGAAAAGCGGCATGGAACGCACCACAACTGATAGGGCCTGCTCCAACTACCTTACTATCCTTCCATTGCTTGAACCAAATGTGCGTAACCCCTTTAGTTGATAAGAGGCTAAGTCAGAAAACTCTTCTCTGGTCACCCCCATAATCTGGACCTCCTAGGCCACCTGTATGTCAAGCATTAAGTCGACTGCAACTAATAGTCACTAGCAGTGGAAAACTACATGGAAGGTTGTCACTTTATTTCACTAGGAGAACACTGGTCCCGCTGACTCTAGGGTAGGGCCATCCTGTTCAAATTCTGGCCCTAGAGGTATGAAGGAACACCGACGGCCTCCGGGTGAGCTTTACTGTCTATAACGGCATCAAACTGAAACTTACATCGCCCGTTTGTGCCCATGTTGTCCAACATACCAAATTAGGCCCAACAACTAACCTTAAGCTTCTAAGGCCTTGACATGACAACAAAAAATCATAATCCTACTAACATAGTGAACAGAAGAACAGAGGGCTTATTATGTCGCTCCTAGTGTGGGTCACACCTAACATACTCTTTCCCGATGAGGGATACTGTAATCTATTCTCAATACATTTCTTAATATCTAACCACAACATCTGTAAGAATTATCTAAAAGCAGTAGCTAATACAATGCATGGGATCATTATCTATGATCAAAAACATAGGTCGTATCATTACACGATGATAATAACTTGCCGAAGGGATAAGCCTTAACATACCTCGAATGCTGACTTTCATTCACTTAAACTATTTCCAACCTGAAGCCAACAATTCCATTTGATTGCAGTCTCTATGCTAAGGAAACAAGACTATTTTAACAGTAAGAGTTGGTGAATAACAATATCCTTCAAAAGGTTTACCTATAACTTCAACTTCATTTCATTCGATCGAAAACTCACAATTTCACGAGAGTTTAGAAGTAAGAAATTCTTACATGTTGCCTGAGGCCGTTTATAATCCAGTCTGAAGTAATTCCGACAACCTTTTTTCGATGTGGTTCCAGTGTACCGGGCGAATTTTCAAGAAATAACTCGGAAAAGATGCTTCCCATAGGTGTATAATTTGTTATCCAAAGTTAATTTGCATTTGGACCGAGTTTGATGGCATAATTTGATGAAGTTTATGTATTCTCTCTACTCTTGGTCGAAGTATACTTGGAAAGTGATTTAAATTCAACAAAGGAAACAAATATATAGGCATAGGGCGGTGGCCTAGGGGAGCCTCACGCTGGACAACGCACCAAAAGTGTGTTGCACTGCGCCTCCCAGGGCGCTGGTGTGCCTGGCACGCTGCGCTGCCCAACTCACATAAAGGCTGGCATCTCACGCTAGACCCTCGCGGCCTTGCCTCACCCGACCCTACTTCCGAGGCTCTCCCCGTATGCATAAAACTCTAATTACTCATCACAAGCCCACACACATGCACATTATCCGCTACCATCTTACGGGGAGTAACAAGGACTATCCGAGCGAAGTTAATATCCTGAAGAAGCATCGCGGTCCAGCAATCCCTGACCAAGGAGTCTGCTATCCCGTGTACAAACCTACTCACATGGGCCCTCTGATCTGCAACCATCTCAGGTGCATGCTTGGATAGACAAGAGAACTACAAGGAATACTCTCGAACCGTCATCTTTCCTCTTTTTAGATTCACAAACTCGTCTGCTTTTAGCTCCCTCATCTCACGAGGGAAGAACCGATCTAGAAAAGTGGCATGGAATGCACCACGGCTGATAGGGCCTGCTCCAACTACCTTACTATCCTTCCTTGCTTGAACCAAATGTGTGTAACCCCTTTAGTTGATAAGAGGCTAAGTCGGAAAACTCTTCTCTGGTCACCCCCATAATCTGGGTGATCTTCAAAATCTCCTCAATGAACTCATAGGGATCCTCATCCACCTTCGATCCAAAGAACTCGGAGGGTTCATCCTTAGAAAGTCTCTAACTCTCGCAGCCGCTGCATTCCCGTTCTGAGGGACATGCGCTACCGCCCTCTGATTGACCTGGGTGGTCAGGGCCTGGGCTAATATCTAAATGGCCGTCGTGAACTCTACGTGGGCAACCAGCTCGGGTATATGCTCCTCATGGACTAGTGGGTCCTGCTGATGCCCTTCCCCATTGCTACCCTTATGGCCATGTCTGTTTCCATTTATCCATCCGTTAACTCGACGGGGAGGCATGATTCTTCAAACGCGTATAGCACGCGTTAGAAGGATATAGAGATATTTCACCGCACAACACATATCATGAAAGAGGGGAACATTTTCTAATCGTCTTGTAGCCTCTTCGTCATAAGTGTAGCGCGCTTCACACCCATTAAAAAGACTCTACTTAACGCGGATTTGGGACACCCTACGACACTTCAAAACCTAATGCTTTGATATCAAATTTGTCACGACCCGAACTTAGGCCCAGATCGAGACACGGGATAAGAAACCCTAAGAGGCTCCAAGTCGACCAATGGCATGAACATACATCTAAATCAATCATAGATACGCAGAACATAATCATAAATAACATAGTGGAAGTCTAAACGAATCTTAACATCTGAATACATACATGAGTCCAACGTTGAATACATACTATGTCCGGAAAGCCTCTATACTGATGAGTTGATGGGAAAAGACCCCAACTAACTTGCTATAGTTTGAAAACTAAAAATATAGAACATAAATGAATAAAATGGCCCTCGCAAGAAAAGTACTCACCAACTCTAAGCAGGAATTACTAAAATTGAGAATCTGGCTATCGACGAGACTAAGTGTGGATATCGGAGCCTGTATCATGAAACGATACAACATAGAGTATGCGGTCAGTAAGTGGAATGTACTTAGTATGCAAGGTAAGTAAAAGAGCTAAGTAAGTAAAATCATAATTCATGCATAATATAAAATATAATCAAGATAAGATTCTGAGAGTTGGGCTTACATGCTATTTTCTGAAATCATGATGTGAACATAACTAAAAATTATAAATGAATCGAATGACCAAAAGATGAAAACTTATAATCATAAGTAAAAAATAGAACATTGGGTCAAACCTGCTAAAAATATAATATCATGACTATTGTACATGCATAACTGAAATCATGAGGAACAATGAGAGACTCATCATATAACCGACATTACCACGATAGAGATTACATGGTCTCAACTATTACACTCAAGTGGGCAGAGCCGTCCAAAGCCTTTCTAGGGCTAAGGGTGCTACCCGATATCGATATCAAGCTCAAGGCCCCTTGGGGGAAGGGTAAGCTCTTAAGAGAGGACTAAAGTGTCACACCCCGTAAGTTCTTGACGCTTAGTTGGCCTATTCGCACGTTGGTTAAGAGTTTTAGAATGCCATACGTGAGATAAAAGGGCCCAGGGAGATACCGGACAAGCGCCAAGTCGATTGTCACAAGGCAAATGCGACTTATAAATCGTATTACACAAATGCGACTTAAAGGCTCCAAGTATATAAAGGCCTCTCACTCATTTTCAAGTCATATTTCATATTATTTCCAAAGTGAACGACCAAAGACAGAGGAGGAGCAAAGGGTTTATATAATATTCGTTCGATTACGCTGTCAAACACGGTCCAAAGTAAAATTAACTTCGGGTACCGAAGTATAAAGCTGCAGGGAGCATTTCTACGGAGTTAGTTTCGTGAAATTCTCCTGGCAAAGTGTCGTTCCGCCGAGTCAAAGTGATTGGAATTTCTCCAAACTAGTGTTAATACACTCTCAGGCCTAAAGTGAGTATTTCTCCCTTCTAGACCTCCGAGAAATTATGAGTTTTCGATCGTACTTCGATAAGTGGAAATATAGTCAATATATAGATTTAAAGTATTGTTTTCTTCCGGTATAATAATGAAGTTAGTTCTATTCTTGCATGAATATGATTATAGTTGGGGAGAATAGCTAAATACAAGCCAAACATCGCCAGTTAATCGGTAAACCAACAGTCGAGGTATGTAAAGCCAGTTTCTTTCGGCAAGCTAGTAGTTATAGTATAGCAAAATAGTACAAATTCCAGTAGAATGTTTCAGAAGCCGTATATTATATTCAGTATGAGTTTAGTACGCATGTTAGAATTATTATACAGTGTTCAACATGAAACTCAGTAAAATAGTATAATTCCCAGCAGAATTATTCCAGAAATATTATTTCAGACTCAGTATATCTCAGTATCAGATTTAGTATATTTCAGTATGAGATTTAGAACAGAATACCAGATTATAAATATTATTATCAGATTCAGTATATATATATATATATATTACATGTGGTTATTGCTATCTGTGAAGACATGATTGTTCTATGTTGGGCACCCTTAGAGCTTCCGTGACCGCCCCAGGGTTAATAGTTGTGTCGACTCGCCCGCCAGAGGGTGAGGATACGTCGCTCTACGGAGTGGCATGCCGTCCGCCAGTGGACAAAGATGGGATGCAGATTCCCCATAGAAGGTTGATAAGCACTATACCTCACCCCCTGTCGAGCGCTTCTGCTCGGGGTGCAGATTTCAGATTTCAGATTTCAGGAGTCCTCCGGGCTCAGATACAGCTATAGTCAGGGGCCCAGCGAGCCCAAGTTGCATACCCAGGGGGCCGGCAGGATGCTCATAGTTACTAGGTGGATGGTATGACCTAGGT
>JACEIK010015370.1:0-19423 GCA_018107945.1 Datura stramonium | reverse complement strand
CTCATGGAGCGAGGAGGAGTATGCCGCTCATTTGAGGGTGGTGTTACAGACTCTTAAGGACTGCCAATTATATGCTAAATTCAGTAAGTGCAAGTTTTTGTTGAACTCAGTGGCATTTTTGGGCCATGTGGTGTCAAGTGAGGGCATAAAGGTGGACTCTCATAAGATAGAAGTGGTGAAGAATTGGACTAGACTGGTGAATCCTCAGACATCGGGAGCTTCTTCGGCTTAGCTAGTTATTATCAGATATTTTTTGAGGGGTTTTCATCTATTGCAGCGCCATTGACCAAATTGACCCAAAATAAAGTGAAGTTCCAATGGTCAGAGGCTTTTGAGAGGAGCTTTCAGGAGTTAAAGACTCGACTCACCTCAGCATCGGTGTTAACCCTACCCGAGTGTACCGATGGGTTTGTGGTGTATTGTGATGCTTCGAGTATCGGACTTGGTTGTGTGTTGATGCAGCATGATAAAGTGATAGCATATGCTTCCAAACAGCTAAAGGTTCATGAAAAGAATTACCTGACCCATGATCTCGAATTGGCAGCGATAGTATTTGCCTTGAAGATTTGGAGACACTATTTGTACGGTGTCTGTTAGATGTGTTTACGGACCACAAGAGCCTACAATATGTGCTTGCCTAGAAGAATCTAAATCTACGCCAAAGGAGGTGGTTGGAGCTACTCAAGGATTATGATATGTATCATTTACCATCCGGGAAAGGCTAATGTAGTAGCAAACGCTCTTAGTAGGCTCCCTATGGAGAGTGTGTCCCATGTAGATGAGCGGACGAAGTAGCTGGTGAAGGACGCCCATCAGGTTGCACGGTTGGGAGTTTGTTTGGTTGACTCGACCGATGGTGGAGTTATTGTTCAGAATGGATCAGAATCATCCTTGGTGACAGATGTGAAAGTTAAAAAATACGAGGATCCCATTTTGGTAAAGTTGAAGGAAGTTGTTTATAATCAGAAGGTAGAGGTCTTTCCCAAAGGGGGAGATGGTGTGCTTCGATGTCAGGGTTACTGGTGTGTTCCGGATGTTGCACGAGGCTCATGGTTCCAGATATTCCATACATCCAGGTGCCACCAAGATGTACCGTGACCTACGGGAAGTCTATTGGTGAAATGGAATGAAGAAGGACATTGTAGAATTTGTGGCTAAGTGTCCAAATTGTCAGCAAGTGAAGGTTGAGCACCAGAGACCAGGAGGTGTTCTTCAAGATATCAGTATTCCTACTTGGAAATGGGAGGAGATCAATATGGACTTCATCACAGGGTTTCCTCACACTCGTCGACAGTATGACTCTATTTGGGTGGTTGTGGACAGGTTGACCAAAGCCGCTCATTTTATACAAGTCAAAACTACTGATTTAGTGGAGGATTATGCCAAACTACACATTCGATAGCTAGTTCGGTTGCATGAAGTGCCCTTGTCCATTATATCCGACAGAGGTACTCAGTTTACCTCCTAGTTTTGGAGGTCGTTTCAAAAGGGCTGGGTACTCATGTCAAGCTCGGTACAACATTTCACCCGCGAACGGATAGACAGGCATAGCGGACTATTCTGAATCTCGAGGACATGTTGATAGCCTGTATGATTGACTTCAAGGGTAGTTGGGATGATCATTTGCCTCTCATTGAGTTTGCGTATAACAACAACTACCATTTTAGCAGTCAGATGGCTCCATTTGAGGCTCTTTATTGGCAAAGGTGCAGGTCGCCTATTGGTTGGTTTAAAGTAGGTAAAGCTGAAATATAGGACTGGATTCAGTCCATGAGGCCATGGAGAAAGTTCAGCTCATAAGGGACAGATTGAAAATAGCTCAAAGTTGCCAAAAGTCCTATGTGGATGTGAGAAAGACAGAACTTGAGTTTGAAGTCGACGATTGGGTGTTTCTAAAGGTGTCTCCCATGTAGGGAGTGATGAGGTTCGGAAAGAAAGGGAAACTCATTCCCCATTATGTTGGCCCATACCGAATTATGAAACGGGTTGGCAAGGTAGCATATGTGTTGGAGTTGCCTTCAGAACTAGCCTTAGTCCATCCAGTTTTCCATGTATCACTCTTAAAGAAGTGTTTGGGTGATCCAGCTCTAGTTGTTCCGGTGGACAGTGTCAGTGTGAAAGATATTGGATCGGCAGGTTTGTAAGCTAAGGAATAAAGAAGTAGCTTCAGTCAAGGTTTTAAGGAGGAATTAGCATGTTGAGGGAGCTATGTGGGAAGTCGAAGCCGATATGATGGCTAAATACTCACATTTATTCCCTTTCGGCTCAGTTTCAGCTTAAGGTATCAATTTCCTCTTTAATACTCTATTCAGTTTCATGTTTAGCCCATGTACCTCAACTTCTTTCATGTAAATGGATGTATGTGTGGTTTGGGAATTCAGTTCAAATCAGAGTCAGTCACTCCGTCAATTTTCAGCTTGTATGTTCAGTAATTGAGTATGATGATTACATTTCTCTGCTTTTCTGTATGATTTTCAACATTTGAGGACGGATGTTCCCAAGGGGGAGATATTGTTATACCCCAAAATCCCTAAGATCATACCCGGGAGTTGAAACGGAGAAAAAAGAAATTTCTGCACCAGGTCATAGGACGAGTCGTCCAGTGATCCATCAGGATAACCATGAGTCATTAAGTGACTCATGGTGAGGAGTTGGACTTAGTTTGAAATTTTAAGTTTGGGGTGACCATGAGTTGTGGTCAGCCCCACGATTGGTTAAGTCGCCCGTGGTCAAGGATGGTTGAAGGAAGAGGAAGAATGGGCAGTGCATCTAACGGACCGTGACTCGTTAGGTGCACCACGAGTCGTGGTGTTCCCCGTGGTGACCCCAAGGTGAGTTTTTGGCAGTTAGGATAATAGGAGGTGACCACGGTAACGAATCATAGGGTGCCTCATGGTGATAACCTAGATGAAATTACCAGTGGAGGCAGCGAATGAAGACCACAAGTCGTGGCTGTGGACAATGACTCGTCCAGTCCCCCGTTGGGATTGGCAGTCTGTTTTTCCCTACGAGTTTCTTAAGGGCTTTTTCATAATTCCTACATTGTTTTAAGCTTTGAGTAGTGAGTTTTAAGAAGAGTAAGTTCATTCTAGCCTATTCAAAACTCATGGATGAATGTTTAAGGGTTTAGAGAATGATGAAACATAGTTCATCAAGGTTCTTCCTCAATTCTTCTTCAATTTCCTTTGGGTGATCAAGGAAAAGAGTAGAATCAACTTACCCAGGTATGTGAGGCTATGAATGAGATTTCCTTTTTATCTCATGCCCTAAACTCTTCCCAAATTTCATGATTACAATTCAAGATTCAAGTTTCATGATCATAAGGTTTATGCCAATTCTCATGAAATTAGATATAATCTATCGATGGGTCAATCTCCTTCATATATTAAATTATATTTCACGATCTATGGGAAGATTTGATAACTATTTTGAATATAAATTGATAGATTTGCGTTTGAATCCAATTAAGCCCTTTTATGCATGTTTTTATGAAAAGTTAAGTTATGATTTCGCTATGATCTTGATCTAAATTAGCCTAACTATGAACTATGCTTTATGATATGATTTCTCTCAAGTACTTATCATGGATATATACATGTTTTACAAGTATGCATGAATTTCATGATTTATGGATTTATGATTATGTCCGACTCACAAGCCTTATTTCATAGCTAGTTCACGTATTTCAAGCATGCTTATGATTATCAATATTTTAACTAGCCCATGAATCTCATGTATATTATCTTATGGGCACTATATATGTTTTGGAAATAGTATTTAACACCGAGTAGACTCGGGGTCCACCCGAGTCTTAGAACTATGCACCAACATAGCCATGATAGGACCTCCCTTAGGACCTTTCCCTTTTCTGAATGGCTTTTGTTCTGATATCATACATCTTTCATTGTTCTACCCCTGGCAAGGGTATGAACACCCTCTGTTCTAGAGTTTACATGTCGGAGCTCCATGTGTGCTCATATGGGGTATGTCGGTTATAAGAATCTCCCACTGTTCCTCATGATTTATGAATGGAAGATTATGTACTTTGGCTCAAGTCATGTTTAATAAAGCTTTTCTCTTATGATTATGAATATGATTGATTTATGAATGTTTTGAAAACCTTGAGCCCTTATGTTTACGTTATGATATTTACGTTATGATCATGTTGTCCTACTCTTACGAACTCTTATGTATTTTAACTGGCCATTTATTTAGCTTGCATACTCGGTACATTCCATGTACTGACCACATACTCTATGTTATATCGTTTTATGATATAGGCTCCGATATTCATACTCGGCCTCGTTGCTAGCCAGCTTTCAAGAGCATATCAATCTCGGTTGGTGAGTATCTCGGACCATTCCTTATCAGTTATCTTTAAATTTTAGTTTAAGGCTTGAAAGTTAGTTAGGGTCTTGTCCCATCAACTCATAAAAAATAGAGGCTTTTCGGACATAGATTGTATTGACCGGACTGTGTTGTATGTTCGGATTTCATATTATGTTCAGACTTTTTCTATTTTATTATGTTGATCATCCATTTTTATTGATTGAGTTAGACGTATGTTCTGCCATAGGTCATCTCAGAGTATGCTCAGGGCTCCTTGTCCTATGTCGATGCGGGCGCATGTTCAGGTCATGACATTCATCCTGTTTGTGAGGTAAACATGCTGAATCAACGAAGAAAACCTGTCATCACATAGTGAACATCTAAAGCTAAAAGCTGTGGGTGACTGACTCAGACTGAAATACATGACTAAACTGGGTTTGTTGTATTACACATACATATATTGAAATGGAAAAAAATGGAACACATGAGTTGAACATGAAATTGAATAGAGTACTAAGGAGGAAAGCCGTACCTTAAGCTAGAGGCGAATCCGAAGGAATAGGTGCAGGTATTTATACATCATATCTGCTTTGGCTTCTCACATAGCTCCCTCAACATGCTGATTTCTCCAAAAAAAAAAAAAAAAAAACCTTTCTTGATTCTACTCCTTTAGTTTTAAGCTTCGAACTTGATGATCAGAGTATTTCAACGAAACCTCTTTGTAGCTAAGGCTATCCTTCACATGTACGCTCTCCACCAGAACAACTAAAGCGACACATGGAAAACTGGATGTACTGAAACATATTGTGAGGGCAACTCCAACTCATAAGCTATCTTGCCAACACGTCTCACAATCCTATACGGGCCAACATGCGGGGAACTTCCTCTTTTTCTGAACGTCATCGCTCCTTCATAGGAGATACCTTCAAAACACCCAATCATCAACTTCGAACTCAAGCTCTCTCCTCCTCACTTCCGCATAGGACTTTTGGTGACTCTGGCCTTTCTCAGCCTTTACCGTATTAGCTAAACTTTCTCCATGGCCTCATGGAATGAATTTAATCCCTATAATGTAGCTTTACCAACTTTGAACAAACAATTAGGTCCACCCATAAAGAGCCTCAAACGAAGCCATCGAATGTTGAGATAATGCTTCATTATTAACTAAATTCAATGAGAGGTAGATGATTATCCCAACTACCCTTGAAATCAATCACACACGCTTTCAACATATCCTCAAGAGTCTAAATGGTCCATTCAGCCTGACCGTCTGTTTGCGGGTGAAAGGCTGTGCTAAGCTTGACTTGAGTACCAAGTCCCTTCTAAAATGATCTCTAAAACTGGTAGGTAAACTGAGTACCTCTATCTTATATAATGGACAATGGCACTCCATGCAACGGAACTAGCTTCCTAATACAACTTAGCACTGTCAACCCGTTTGAAACGGTGGTTTTGACCAGTTGAAAATGAGCTGCTTTAGTTGACCTGTCTACCAACAACCCAAATAGAATCAAACTACCGATGGAGATGCAGAGCAACCCTGTAATGAAGTCCATATTGATTTCCTCCCACTTCCAAGTAGGGATACTAATGTCTTGAAGCACACCTCTAGGTCTTTGATACTTTCACTTGTTGATAATTCGGACATTTAGCCACAAACTCTGCTATGGTCCTTCTTCCTGCCATTCCACATATAAACTTCCCGTATGTCACGCTACATCTTGGTGGCACCTGGATGTATGGAATATCTAGAACCATGAGCCTTATGCAACATCTGCTCCGTAAAGTCAGTAACACCAGGTACACACAGAAATGTCCATGATATCATCAGTACACCATCTACCCCTTGGGAAAAACCTTCATCTTCTGATTACGGTCGCCTCCTTGGCATCTCACTTCACTAAAATAGGATCGTCATCTTTCCTATGTAACCGGTCACCAAAGAAGATTCTGATCCATTCTAAACAATGACACCACCATCCATCGAGTCAACAAGACGAACTTCCTAGTCGTACAAGCCGATGCACATACTTCACTAACTCTTTCTCCTCATCTATATAGGACACACTCTCCATAGAAAGCCTGCTAAGAAAGTCTTCCACTCGCCCGGATGATAAAAAGGACACACATATGCCTTCAAGCAGCACCTTCTTTGATGTAGATTAGATCCTTACAGGGTAAAAGCAGCTATCTTGTAGGCATTTATGGTCCATAAACACATCCACATGGACCTCTTATAGATAGTGTCTCCAAATCTTCAAGTAAAATACTACCATTGCTAACTCGAGGTAATGACTTGGGTAGTTCTTTGCTCAGGACTTTTAGCTGCCTGGAAGCATAGGCTATGACTCTACCGTGCTGCATTAATACATAACCAAGGCTGATCCTTGAAGCATTATAATATACAAACCCATTGGTACATGGTAGAGTCAACACAGGTGTTGAGGTGAGTGGAATCTTCAAATCTTGGAAGTTCCTCTCTGGCCTCCGACCATTGAAACTTCACTTTTTGGGCCAGCTTAGTCAACGGTGCTGCAATGAATGAAAATCCTTCCATGAACCTCCTATGGTAACCAGCTAAGCCCAAAAGCTTCCCGATATCCGAGGCTCACTGGTCTAGTGATAACGTCAAAATACTCTTCGTACAGAGATCATAAATGGTTGTTGTATCAAAACAATATCCTGACGGATGTCGGGTCAGATCCACAGGGACTAGTATTATATGCACGAGTGTCGGTTGAGAAATTGAATTTACCTCGCACCACTTGAAAATAACATGGAAAAAATATTTTAGAGGAGATTGAGATTTACAAAAGAATATAACTTCTAATTTGACTAACTAAGATAGCAGTTGACAATAATGTGGAAGACTAGAGGTGAATTGTAAATGATATGTTAACTAAATAGGGTCATGCTAGGTCATCTCATAAGTTCAATTTGTGTAAATAACCTCTGAAAAGTGGGCATTTGATGCTTTTCAGCCTCATAAATACTTCTTGCTAGAAGTTCTTTCAAAGCCCCTAGACACCATTAAATCAACCCGATAGAATTTGGTTTAATAAGCTGCACTAATTTCTATGTATTAGCTATTAATTAAGAGTGAGAATATAATTTTGGCTATTTCAACCCAATTTCACAGTCTCTCATCCATGTCCACCATTAAATTCTCTCCCAATATTCAATTCTTCTTTTACCAAGCAAAAATCAAGTAAGAACAATTAGACCCACATCAACAACAATGGATCTTCAATTGTAGATTGGGAAAATTAACAAAATTACACTAATTAAACAATATTGAGATGACTCTAGCAATACCCACTCTAATTAAGCATTCATCACCACACACCTCTAGTTAATGATTTAGCTACTCATAGTCAAGAAATTCAAAAGCACATTGAATTTAAAAGTCTTCAACAATGATAGTACCTTGCTATGGAGGAAGAAGAAGAAGAAGAAGAAAAAGAAAACAATTCTTTTCAACTTTCCACCAATAAAATTCTTACTTTCTTCTTCTACCAAGAGAATGTTCTAAAGCTAAGTTGAATCTAGTGGATACAGTACTTCTCTCTAGAATATATCCAAATGTAGGGAATATCCACCTCTCTCTTTTCTGTGTTGGACAATTTTACCTGATCAGCATTCTAGCACTTGTAGGAGTACCAGCGGTTTGTGGTTACATTCCAAGCCCAGGAGCCATATGACTTTAATCAAATTACATGCACCAGCTCAGCCCTGGGCTTGCCCTTCTTGTAATTCACCACTAATATAAACTGCCTTAAAACACTTAGGACTTGTGGGTCATAATGTAGGCTAGGGCTAAGGGTGGGAAAATGTTTAGCTTTAGTGACTAATGCCTCCCTAATGCTTTCATAAACACTTGTAACATCTTATTATCCTACTGAGATTAGTCCACCTTATTTCTCCTTGTTCATTATCTTCATATTTGTGTAACACAAGCCACCCATATAAACCTATAGATTTCACATTTGGCCTTATATGCTAGAGGTAGAACAGCACTACTATTCTTCCTCTATTAATGATTTGGGAGTCTTTCAATCCATCATTTCATTCATTTCATCACAATTTTGGTGCTACGTCACATTGAAGCTCTCATTTGTCCCTACTCTGTAAACCCCCAAACTTAGGCTTTTACCTAATTTCACATTCATTTCCTTATCAGCTCCCATTTCATGGGCTTGAAGCCCCAGTATATTCATTTTCATCACTAGAAACTGGGAGGATGGGTACTTAAGGGAAGGATTAAAAATGGTCGGTATGCTTGTAGTGTGGTTATCAAAGGAAGGGTCTAAGGCTCAAACATTGGCTATCAAAGATCAATGTTCAAGAAGATCATTTTGGGTGAAGTGACTTAACAAAAAGAAGGCCTAAGATCATGTTTTTATAAGTGCAACTACATCTGATTTTCGCCTGATCTTACTTGAAGGTTCTAGGCAAAGTGGTGCACATGAATTCACAAAATCCTTATCCCTAGGCATCACACCTAAGAGAGTCACAAAGTCATTATCCATACAGAATCTTGATTTAAGACATCAGAACATTCAAATTCATAGGTCAAGAGGAATCTACAATGTATGACAAAAAGGTGCTATATTCTCGATTCAAACATCTGCTCATTATTTCTCATTTCCATGCCCCATTTAAAAATTCCATTTTAAAACCTTCTGGTGGTGCCTCTCAAAGCAGCTCCATAAAAGACTTAAAAACAACATGGCATTTTCCCTTGAAAGTCGCCACTCATTCTGTCATCAGGAAGTACCCGCAATTCGACCATAAAAGAAAGAAAAAATAAAGAAAGCTCCTCAGAAAGAACCTTGGTATGAAGAAAACCCTTGGAGTTTGATTACTGTTCTATTATTTACATGGAGAATAAACAAGGACATATGGGTCATAAAGGAGCAAACAATTCAAGACAAGGACCCCATTCTCATCATTAGCCACTAACATTCATCCAGAAAAAACTCTGAATGCCTTTCATAGTCTTTGGAGGAGGTAGGTGAGCTATGGCATTAATTTTCTCTTAGTCTACCTCTATCCCTTCCTTGGAAATTTGTGTCATAGAACAATTCCTTCTTTGACAATAAAGTGGCACTTTCACAATTAAGTACCAAGTTCGTTTCGCATCTTTTCAACACTTCATCTAGGTAAACCAAGCGAGTCTTCCAATGAATTTCCCACAATGAGTAAGTCATTCATGCAGACTTCCATAGTATCCTATACCATATCTCAAAAAATTATCATAACCTCCTAAAACGTAGATGGGGCACTGCAAAGCCCAAAGGGCATCCTCTTAAATGTAAGTTCTCTCAGACCATGCGAATGGTTTTCTCCTTGATCTTCCCAGGCGATAGAAATCTGATTGTACCCTGAGAATCCATCCAAGAAATAATAATATTCTTCCCAGCCAATCGATCTAGAATTTGATCAATGAATGGGACTGGAAAATTATCTTTCTTGGTCCATGAAGTTCAACATGGTGCATACACACCCTCATCTAGTGACTGGATATGTTGCACCATTTCATCCTTCTCATTTAGGACCATCGTGATTCCCCTTTCTTAGGTACACGGACTAGGCTTACCCAACTACTATCAGCTATAGATACACAACTCCCACATCTAACCATTTAATGATTTTTTCTTGACTACCTCTTGCATTGTTGGGTTTATAAACATCTCTGATGCTCAACCCGAAGGGCTACAATATTCATGAAGGTTGATCTTATGAGTACAAATATAGGAGGAATACCAATGATGTCGGCTATAGTCCTCCTTATTATGGATAACTGGAGATACCAAAAATGCTTCCTTGTTGTTTATTGAGCTTAGTTGGTTGATCACAGGCAGTGTGTCGTTAGACCCAAGATACACATACCTCAAATAGGTAGGTAGGCGCTTAAGCTCCAAAATTGGTGGTACGAGGATTGATGGCTGTGATGGTGGAGTTGTTCTATTCTTGAGGTCAAGGTAAAGCTTCTTGGGTAGGAAGGAATAGGAACCCAGAGTTTTTATAGTAGGACATGCTTCTGCTCTTCACTTCCTCTACCATTAATATTCAAAAGAATGGCAACTACCCATGTATCCTTGAAAAATGACTCCTCTACCTCCCATTCTATGTCTTTCTCATCAACATTGCTTAGGGTTAAAGTGGCCTCTTCTTTGATCGGCTCATGAGTTATCATGCTTGCCTTTGATTCCATATGAGCTACTAGCACATTCTTTCTCTCCTCTAGCTGCCTAATGGACACTTCATGGTCTTTCACTGCTGGTGGTTAAAGTCATCCACAGAACCGAACAAGAGCTATGATCATGACACTGGACAAGTTGAGACCCAATTAGAACCATGGCATAAGCATAATCTAACTCAATCAAGAACTGAACAACCAACAATACCATCATAAAAGAAAGTCAACTCAGTCATAACATATGGTCATACAATCAGCTGAATCTGTACATGAATGAACTCAGCATGACAGTTGATGGGAGAAGACCCAACTAACTCAACAAGTGAAAACTGAAATACATAAAGAAAGATAGGCAGTCTGGTCCTCGGAAGATGAGGACTACATAATAAGTAGATGCTAACTCCGGTGAACTGTCTAGGAGCGGGCTGAACCTGAGAGCGGATCCTGTATCATTAAAGCAATACAACGCAAGAAAGTATGCAGTCAGTATGAAATGTATTGAGTTGCAAGGTAAGTAAAACCGCTTAAGTAAGTAAATCATTTAAAACATATAATAAGCTTCCGTCGAGAGGGAGGGATTTGCATCTTTCTGAAATCCAAATATTTTCATAACATGACAATAACTTCATAACATCATAGCTCAATGACTCAAAGATAGAAATACAAACCATTTTATTCTCATTGAACATATGCAGATCCTTCAACTCTTGGACAAGAGACCCCGAGAGACTCCAAATCGACCCATGGAACATGCATGCATACTATTCTCATTTAAATAAGCGGAATACTAGCATAAAACATAGCAGATACGTAATCATAGTGTAACAACCGGAGTACTTGGCATATACATAAGCTGAGTTCTACATCCGTCCAAGCCTTTACTACATAGGATGGGTTGATGGGACAACATCCCTAACTAACCCGACTAATACCCGGCTCAATAACATGAAAGTCTATCAACGGCCCTGGAACATGAGGACTTACCAATAGGCGAGAGCGAGCTGAGATGAACTAAGGATCCGGACCTAACATAGAAAGCATCGCAGTCCAGTCGTGGAATGTGCCAGTATGCAAGGTAAGTAAAATGTACATTTAAAAGTAATATAAACTCCTAAGTAAAGATAGAAGGAGGACATCATGCTTGTATCATAAACTTCATAAGTAAACATAGGCTCCAAGACTTTCAAATCATTCATCTAATCATTCATTATCATAATCGTAAACAAACTTTATCAAAGCATAACTTGAGCCAAAACATAGAGTATAATAATGCATAAGACATGCAGAACAATGGCATGACTCGTCATAACTGACACAATCATGGTAGAGCCTTTCATGATGCCCCAACTATCTCGCTTAAGTGGGCAGGTGACCTAATGGCTTTCCAGGAGAGGTCGTGCATTAGGCAGTGATATCACATTTGAGGATCATATACATCATATCATTAGAAACCCGGTGGCACATGGTTATGAGATACCGGCATAGTCGCTGAACGCCGGCTACTTGGTGCTAGACACGGCTTCAAAAACATGCATATAGGCTTATACATATATCACTAACATCATGCATAATTCATTGTTTAAGATAACATTTATTATCATTGATACCCTTTAAAACATGTAGCCAAGAATCAAGGCTCTTTTACATCAGTGACATCATAAATCGATGAATCATATAATTTATTTCATAAACCGTAAATCATTCTTCAACATGTGGGCATTGCCCAATACTTTAACATACTCAATTCTTTCCAAAATATGCTTATAAACATGGGAACTTGAAATCATGCTTTCCCATCATCAATAAACTCAAAATATTGAATATTCATCATAAATGTAGCTTTCATGAACCTTCATCAATAGGCATTTAGATTTAAAAGCTTGAAAACTAACATAACAATTTTAATAAATTAAAAATATTAAAAAAATCAAAATCATAAATTCATAATTCAAGAATTAAAACCCAACTAAATCATACCCATAAAGAGAATACCATATTTTTTCATGCATTTGGGTAAAAAAAAACCATGGAATTGAATAGGAGGATTCATGATTAAATTCAAAATTTGGGATAGATTATTGGAAAAATCCACGCATTCTAAACCCTACATACCTGGGAAGGATGAATCCTACCACCTCACTGATTGCCCAAGGATAAAATGGGAAGAAGAATCCTTAGAAGCTCTTGATCACCTCTAAATTTCATAAACTTGCATGTATTGGAAGAACACACTTAGATAGGTTTTCCCCTCATAAAACCCCACTAAAACGAGCTTAAAGTGACGTAGTTTAGGGCCTTAGGATGAAAAAATAGCGGAAATGCCCTTACTAATTACGCCAGAATTGCCCACTGGACCAAACAATGGATGAACCAACGGGCTGTTGGAAGATACAACGACCCGTAGTATCAGCCCGTGCATGCACTGCCCCAATCCATATCTCGAAATCAAACCACAGACATACAAGATGGGTCGTCCTAAGTTCCAATAGGTCCTTCCTTCAGTCGTTGTTTCCTTCTTTTGAAACTCTACTTCTGATAACGAGCCTCCACCACGACTCGTTATAAGATACAACTGGTTGTGGTTCCCATCCGTCATTTCCCATCAATCGTTGCCTCCAGTGCTGCCTGAACACCTGAACTCACGACTGCCAACAATGGCTCGTGGTTACATACCACAAGTCAATGCCTCTCGTCCAGCAACATTTCGCCAACTTCCTTGATTTGCATTTTGGCTCTCGGGTATAGTCTTAGGCACTTCGAGGTATTACAATATCTCCTCATGGGAACATTCATCCTCGAATGTAGGAAAGAAGAAACAAACAGAAACATAGAATTTATCATAACCATATACTGATCATTTTAATCGAATTTTCACGGAATGACTACCTCGAATAAAACCACATATTTGAACTGTTCTCATACTTCACATACACATATATACACATAAAAGAAACTTGTACACATGAACTGAACATGAAAACTAGATAGCGTCATAGGGGCAAAAATCGGGTACCTCAAGAGTGGGCCGAGTAGTGAAAGCAAATATTGGGTATCTAGCCATCATATCACTTCAGCTCCATGTAGCTCCTCAACATGCTGATTTCTCATAACAACTTAACTGAAGCTACTTCTTTGTTTCTCAATTTCCCGATCCTGACAATCAGATTTCAGAAACTGGAATCTCTTCATAACTGATGCTGACTTTTACCCTAATGCTATCTACCGGGACTATCAAAGGCTGGATCACCCAAACACTTTTAGAAGCGACACATGAAGACGGGATGTTGAACATAACTCCGATGGCAAGTCCAACTCATATGTCACCTTACCAGCTCTTCCCCACAACCCGATAGGGACCAACATAGCGGGGACCAAGTTTCCCTTTCTTCCCGAACCGCATGACTCTCTTCCCGAGGGAATGCAACTGAAATACCGTCATCCACATCAAACTCCGAATCTCTTCTCCTCTGTCAGCATATATTCAGTAACTACGAGCGGTTTTTAGTAGGTCTCTTATCAACTGGACCTTTACCATTGCCTCATGAACTGAATCAGGTCGTATCATGGCTTCCTCACTATAACTCCAAACCATTCGATGGACGATCTACACCTTCGTTCGTAAAGAGCCTCGAAAGGTGCCATTTATGGATATAGTGTGCTATTATAATAGAAAATTCCGATCAAGGGAAAATGATCATCCCAACTACCTTTGAAATCCATAACACATGCTCTCAACATATCCTTGAGGGTCTGAATGGTTAGTTCTGCCTGGCCATTTGTTTGCGGATGGAAGGCTGTGCGAGCTTAACTTGAGTCCAGTTCCTTTTGAAAGAACGCCAGGGTGGGAGGTAAACTGAGTACCTCCGGTCTGAAGCCAATAAAAAGGAGCACTCCATGAAGTCAAACCACCTCCTGTGAGCCATAAAACTTGGCATAATCATTCGCTGAATCCGTGGTCTTGACCGGTAGGAAGTGTCGCAGCTAACCTGTCTACCTGCCAAATAGAGTCATGGTGTCGGCGAGTGCGGTAGGCCTCTAACGAAATCCATATTTATCTCCCTCCCACTTCCAAGTGGGAATGTGAATATCCCAGTACACCTCCGACCTTTGATGCTCGACCTTCACTTGCTGATAGTTTGGACATTTGGCTACGAACTCTGCAATATCCCTCTTCATACCATCACCAACAAGATTTTTCGCAAATCGCGATACATCTTCGTAGATCCCAGATATGAATAGAATACTTGGAACCATGTGCCTCATGAAACATCAGAACCCTCAAATTATCAACGCCGGGACATAACCGACCCTGATAACGTAGCACACCATCTCCGCTAAGGAGAAAACCTCAATCTTTTGACTCCGCACTGCTTCCTTCAACTTCCTCAAAGTCGGATCCTCATCTTATCTGGACTTCACATCAGTCACCAAGACGATTCTGACCATTCTGCACAATAACGTTGCCATTAGTCGAGTCGATCAATCTAACCCCCAACCTCTACAATCGATGGAAATCTCACCAACTCCTTCTTTCCACTCATCCGCGTGGGACACACACTCAAAAGAGATCTACTAAGAGCATCGGCAACCACATTAGCCTTGCCGAATGGTAGAGGACACTCATGTCTGATCCTTTAGTAACTCCAACCACCTCCTTTGCCGAAGGTTTAGATCTTTCTGTGTGAACACATATTGCAAGATCTTGTGATCTGTAAATATATCACGTGGACCCCATACAAGTAATGCCGCCATATCTTCAATGCAAACACCACCGTGGCCAACTCAAGATCATGGGTCAGGTAATTCTTTTAATGAACTTTTAGCTGCCTCCGAGGCATATGCTATTACCTTCCCATACTGCATCAACACCACATCCCAGTCCGATTCTCCGAAGCATCACAATAGATAACAAAGCCATCAGACCCTCGGTAAAGTCAACACTAGTCTTGAAGTGAGTAAAGCCATTGTAACTTCACCTTTTTCTGAGTCAACCTGGTCAATAGGGCTGCAATCGGTGAAGCCCTCAACGAATCTTCGGTTGTAGCCTGCTAAGCTTAAGAAACTCTGAATTTCTGAAGGATTCTGTTCGGCCAGTTCTTCACCGCCTTGATCTTCTAGGAATCTACCCTTATGCCTTGGCTTGATGCCCATGACCCATAAATGCCATCGAATCTAGCCAAAATTCACACTTACTGAACTTTGAATATAGCTGGTCCTTGAGGGTCTGAAGCACTACTCTCAAGTTAGCGTCATGCTCCTCCTCGCTACGTAAGTATACACAGATGTCATCAATGAACATAATCACGAACAATAAGAATCATCCTTGAACACCCGATTCATTAGATCCATAAAAGATGTAGGGGCATTGGTTAGTTTAAAAGACATAACAACAATTTCGTAGTGACCATACCGGGCCTGAAAGTGGTCTTTGAGATGTCACTCTCCCAGACCTGGCTGGTGATATCCGAACCTGAGATTAATTTGGGAGAAGCACTTGGCACCCTGAAGCTGGTCAAACAAATCATCGATCCTTGGTAAGGGATACCTGTTCTTGACGGTAACCTTGTTCAACTACCGATAGTCAATACACATGCGAAGGGAACCGTCCTTCTTCCGAACAAATAGAACTGGTGCACGCCATGGAGACTAGCTAGATATAGCCAAGCCTTTATCCTTGAATCCTTTAAACGATCCTTCAATTCCTTTAGCTAAGCTGGAGCCATCTTGTAGAGAAGAATAGAGATGAGTTGCGTATTGGGTAAGAGATCAATGCCAAAGTCGATTTCTCTCTCAGTAGGAACACCTGGCAATTCATCAGGAAAAACATCCGGATACTTACACACCGGAACTGATTGAATAGTCAGGGTCTCGGACTCAACATCTAACCTAATAGGTAATACATACAACCTTTAGAGGTCATCTTCCTGGCCTTAAGATAGAGAATATAAATCGACCTGCTGATATAGCCGAACTATCCTTCCATTCCAACACTGACTCACCCGGAAAATGAAATTCCACCATTCGGGTCTTATAATTAATCAAAGCATAACATGCAAACAACCAACCTATGCCAAGAATAACGTCAAAGTCATTCATGGCTAACTCTAAGGTCTGAGAGGTAACGCCCCTTTAACCATAGTGACCGGGCCTCTCTATACTCGTCTAGCTATGACCGAATCACCAATAGGGGTCGAAACTTAAAACAGTTCTGACAAGGTCTCGGGACTAACTCCAAGGCTACTACAAGGTCTCGGGACTAACTCCAAGGCTACTAGCAATGTAAGGAGTCACGAAAGACAAGGTAGCTCCCGAATCTAGCAAGGCATAAACATCAATATGAAAAACATGCAACATACCGGTGACCACGTCTGGCGAAGTTTCCTTCTCCTGGCGCGAGGCAAGGGCGTAGAATCGATTTTGGCGCTGACCACCCCCACTAGTTGATGCTCCCTGCGGAGTGGAATGGGCTGGAGATGTTGCTTTCCTGGTGGTCTGTGCACGACCCCTATCATCACTCTGTCTAGCATAAGGGCACACTCGGCACATGTGCCCAGATCTACCACACCCATAGCAAACATCTAAACCGAGTAGGCACTCCCTGGCATGACTCTTGCCACACTTCCCGTAGCTGGAGAGGTATACTCTAACTGGGTGCCCCTTTGATCCCTCGACCCTGAAGCCCTGCTCCTCTAATCACTCCTGGGTCTGGATGGAACACTAGCTGGTGATGGTTCTAGGGCTAGTGACCTCTGCTGAAGCTGTAGACGATAACCACCGCCGGACCTCTGATGCGAAAACCCACGACTATCCGTTCGAGCCCTCTTTGCCTCTCTCTCCCTCGCATGAGCTGCCTCCATCTGCTGGGCGTACAACACTATGCAAGGAAAGTCCATATCCTGGTGGAGCATGGAAGTCTGCAATCCTTGTCTAAATAACTAGCCACACCATGAACGAATCGGCTCACCCGCGCTCTCTGATCCATCACTAACTCTAGCGCGTACTTTGACAAACGAGTGAACTTAAGCGAATACTCCAGCACTGTTATCTTTCCCTGCTTGAGGTTCAAAAAATCCGCTGCTTTGAACTCCCTCATCTCCCAAGGGAAGAACCTGTCGAGAAAAGCCATGTGGAACTCATCCCAGCTAACCTGCTGTCCTTCCATTGCTTGTACCAAATATGAGCAACCTTTTTTAGTTGATAAGAGGGCAAGTACACACACTCCCCATTTGTCACCCCAATAACCTGAGTGACTTTCAAGATCCCTTCAATGAACTCGTGTGGATCCTCGTCCACCTTTGATCCCGTGAACTCAGGAGGGTTCATCCTCAAGAAGTCTCTAATCCGAGCCGCCGCTGCATTGCCATTCTATGGGACCTGCGCAATGGCCTGCTGGTTTTCCTGAGCGGTCAAGGCCCGTTCCAATATCTGAATAGCCGCCCAAAACTCAGCGTGAGCAGCTGGCTCTGGTGCCTGGGGCTCCTGAACAGGTGGGGCTTGCTGATTCCCATGGTCATTGCCACCCCCGTGTCCTTCATCATTTCCATTCCTCCTTCCGTTCATTCTTCTAGGAGCCATAATTCTGCAATTGTGAATTGCACGAATTAGAAGGATGGAGAGACTTTGCATCGCATGACATAGAACATGAAAGAAGGGAACATTTCCTAAACGTCTAGTAGCCTCTTCGTCATAAAAAGACTCTACTTAACGCAACTTTCAGACACCCTAGGACACTTTAAACATAGTACTTTGATACCAAGTTTGTCACGACCCGAACGTATACCCGGATCGGAGACACGGGACAAGGGACCCCGAGAGACCCCAAGTCGACCCATGGAACATGCATACATCTATTCTCATTTAAATAAGCGGAATACTTAACATAAAACATAGCGGATATGTAATCATAGTGTAACAATCGGAAGTACTGGGCATATACATAAGCTGAGTTCTACATCATGTCTGAAAGCCTCTACTACATGAGATGAGTTGATGGGACAACATCCCCAACTAACTCGACTAATACCAAAACATAAATAACATGAAAGTCTGTCAAATGGCCCTCGGAATATGAGCACTCACTAATAAGCTGAGAGCGAGAGCTGAGATGAACTAAGGATGAAGATGAACCTAGGATCCGGACCCTGTATCATGAAATGATACAACATAGAAAGTATGCGGTCAGTACGTGAAATGTATCGAGTATGCAAGGTAAGTAAAACAGATATTTAAAAGTAACATAAACTCATACGTAAACATAGGAGGAGGACATCTTGTATCATAAACTTCGTAAGTAAACATAAGGCTCAAGACTTCCAATTATTCATATATCATTCATTATCATAATCGTAAACAAACTTTATCAAATCATAACTTGAGCCAATAACATAAATATAGCAATGCATAAGACATGCAGAACAATGGGAGGACTCGTCATAACCGACACCATCATGGTAGAGCCTTTCATGATGCCCCAACTATCTCGCTCAAGTGGGTCGAGCTGACCCTGGCTTGTCAAGCGAGGGTCATGCATTAGGAATGATATCACATTTGAGGGGATCATTATAAATACATCACATAATTAGAAATCCATGGTGGCACGTGGTTATGACATACCAGCATAGTCCTTTGAACGTCGGGCTGCTCGATGCTAGACACGGCTCCAAAAAACATGCATATAGGCTCATACATAAATCAGCAACATCATGCATTAAGATTCATTGGCTAAACAATACCATTCATCATCATTGATCCCCTTTAAAATATTCTTAGCCAAGAATTAAGCCCTTTTTATCGGCCGACATCATAAATCGATAAATTATGTAATTCGTTTTATAAACCGTAAATCATTCTTCAACATGTGGGCATTGCCCAATACTTTAACATACTCAATTC
>JACEIK010015369.1:9345-19423 GCA_018107945.1 Datura stramonium | reverse complement strand
CTATCTTTTGTTGTATAGTACGGGTAGGTCGGGGCCCTGTCCCGACCATTTTATCAGTATTCATAGAGGTTTGCAGATTGTGTATATATATCTCCCTGTGGTTAGTTGTGCCGGTCGTGTGGGGCCGTGCGTTTGTTTAGCTGTTTAGTGTTGTTGACTGTGTTGGATGTATGGGGCCATATTCAGATAGTAGTGGTGACCTTGCCGGTCACGTAGATGTACAATATTCATTATGTTGAGTTAGAGATAACTAGACAACATGGTGGCCTTGTCGACCCGCATAGGTTTCCCTATAAGAGTAAGATTCTGGTTAACTGATGTTACAAGATAGGTGGCTATAGGCCCAGTTGGCCGGAGGTTGTATTTACAACCGTTATATAGCCTGTTGATTCTAGGAATCTGAAATAGAGCCAGCCAGGCACCAGATGTGCTTAGGTTCAGTGGTTTAGCAGTCCAGGTCCTGATAGGGCACCAGGTGCCAGTCATACCCCCCCCAAAGGTGGGGCGTGACACCCTATTTGTCGGGATTAGTTTCATACAGCGTTCTTGGATCGATTCTTTCCCCGTGAGATGAGGGACATCAAAGCAGCTGAATTCGTGAACTTGAGATAGAATAACATAACGGTCTAGGAGTATGCTCTAGAGTTCACCTTCCTATCCAAATATTCTTTTGAGATGGTGGCAGACTAGAGGGCTCGAGTGAGTCAGTTCGTGCATTGGATAGCAGACTATTTGGTCAAGGATTGTCGGATCGCGATGCTTTATCAAGACATTGATTTCTCACAGATAGTCCTGTACGCCCAGTAGATGGAGGCGGTACAGGTGAGTGAGAGGAAGAGAGAGGCCAAGAGGGCTAGGACTGATAGTTTTGGATTCTCCCAGTAGAGACCTGCTGATGGGCACCGTCAACAGTCCCACCAGAGATCATCAGCCCTAGCGCCGTCAGCAGCGAGTGTGCCATCCAGATCTAAGCACGACTCTAGGGAATGAGCATCAGGGTCTCGAGGTCAGGGGAGCAGATTTGTGGAATCCAGTATTCCAACTTGTGATAGGTGTGGACGGAGGCACACTAGCCAGTGCTTAGCAAGTACAGGTGCTTATTTCGGGTGTGGGAATCTCGAATATATGCTCAGAGATTTCCCAACAGCTAGACAGGGCCATAGCATAGGTTGATAACCAGCCACTAGTTTAGCAGCTCCACCAGCACGCTTAGTTTAGCAGGGAGCCTCCACTAGTGCAGGTAGTGGTCAACATCAGAACAAATTCTTTTCCCTTGTATCTCGTTAGGAGCAGGACGCCTTTCTAGATGTAGTCACTGGTATGTTACGAGTATTCCACCTTGATATATATTGTTTGTTAGATTCAGGGGCTACTTTATATTTCATGACACCCTATGTTGCTAGTAGTTTCGGAGTCAGTCTCGAAATCCTATTAGAACCCTTTCTAGTGTCTACTCCGATTGGTGATTCAGTTATTGCTCAATGGGTATATAGAAACTGCCAGTCCTAGAGTGGAAGGGTAGTTCGGCTGCGCCTGTAGGTCATTTCATTTCCTACTATAAGGACAAACAGATGATTTCTAAGGGTTTTGTGTACCATCTAGTTAGGGTTAAGGATGCTATATCCAAAGCCCTGACTATCCTGTCAGTTCCTGTAGTGTGTGAATATCCAAAAGTGTCCAAATGATTTACCGGGAATTCCTCCCGAGCAGGATATTGATTTTTGTATTGACCTTCTTCCAGATATGCAACCTATATCATTTTACCTTATAGAATGGCTCTAGTTGAGCTAAAGGAGTTGAAGGAGCAGTTGAGGATCTTTCTGAAAAGGGTTTCATTTGACCAAGAAAGTCCCCGTGGGGTGCATCGGTTCTCTTTGTATGGAAGAAGGATGGTTCCCTTTAGATGTGTATTGATTATCGGCAATTGAACAGGGTCATAGTCAAGAATAGGTATCCTCTCCCCAAAATGGATGACTTGGTTGACCAACTTTAGGGTGTCAAGTGTTTCTCAAAGATAGACCTCAGATTCGGGTATCATCAGCTCAGGGTTCATGAGAGTGACATCCCGAAGACAACCTTCAAGACTTGGTATGGTCACTATGAGTTTGTAGTTATGTATTTTGGACTAACGAATGCTCCTGGAGCTTTTATGAATTTTATCAACATGGTGTTCAAACTATATTTGGATATTTTCGCGATTGTGTTCATAGATGACATTCTCATATACTCTCCTAGAAAAGAGGAGCATGCTACTAATTTGAGGGTGGTTCTATAGACTCTTAAGGATCACCAATTGTATGCTAAGTTAAGGAAATGTGAGTTCTGGTTAAACTCGGTAGCATTTTTGGGTTATGTGGTGTCAATTGAGGGTATACAAGTGGACTCTCAAAAGATATAAGTTGTGAATAATTGGCCTAGACCAGTTAGTCCTTCGGATATCAGGAGTTTTGGGGCTTAGCTAGTTAATGCCGGAGGTTTGTTGAAGGATTTTCATCCATTGCAACACCTTTGACTAAGTTGACCCAAAAGTAAGTGAAGTTTCAATGGTTGGAGGCTTGTGAGAAGAGCTTCCAAGAGCTTAAGACTCGAGTCACCTCAACACCAGTGTTGACCCTACGTGAGGGTATCGATGGGTTTGTGGTATATTTTTATGCCTCGAGGATCGGCCTTGGCTGTGTGTTAATGCAGCATGAAAAGGTTATAGCCTATGCGTCTAAGCAGTTGAAGGTCCATGAAAAGAACTATCCGACTCATGAATTCAAGTTGGCAGCGGTAGTATTTTCCTGGAAGATATGGAGACACTATATGTATGGGGTCCATATGGATGTGTTTACAAAAAACAAAAGCCTACAGTACGTGTTTACCCAAAAGGATCTAAATATACGTCAATGAAGATGGTTGGAGCTTCTTAAGGATTATGATTTGATTGTCCTTTATCATCCGGTCAAGGCCAATGTGATTGAAGACGCTCTTAGCATGTTTTCTATGGAGAGTGTGACCTATTTAGATGAGGAGAGGAAAGATTTAGTGAAGGATGTGCATCGGCTTACATGACTAGGAGTTCGTCTAGTTGACTCGATGAATAGTGGTGCCATTGTTCAGAATGTGTTAGAATCTTCCTTGGTGACCGAGGTCAAAGCTAGACAAGACGAGGATCCAATTTCGGTAAAGTTGAAGGAATCTGTTCAGAACCAGAAGGTGGGGGTCTTCACCCAAGGGGGAGATGGTGTACTATGATATCAGGATCGTTTGTGTGTACCGAGTGTTGATGACTTGAGGGAGAGGATGTTGCATGAGGCTCATGGTTCCAGATATTCTATACATCCAGGTGCCACCAAGATGTACCGTGACCTATGGGAAGCCTATTGGTGGAATGGAATGAAAAAGGACATAGCAGAGTTTATGGCTAAGTGTCCGAATAATCAACTGGTGAAGGTTGAGCATCAAAGACCTAGAGGTTTTCTTCAAGACATTAGTATCCCTACTTGGAAGTTTGAGGAAATCAATATGGACTTCATTACGGGGTTGCCTCGTACTCATCGACATTATGACTCTATTTGGGTGGTTCTAGACAAGTTGACTAAAGCAACTCATTTTCTACAGGTCAAAACTACCGATTAAGCAGAGGATTATGCTAAGTTGTACATTCGAGAGTTAGTTTAGTTGCATGGAGTGACCTTGTCCATTATATCAAAGAGAGGTACTCAATTTACCTCCCAGTTTTAGAGATTGTTTCAGAAGGGACTTGGTACTCAGGTCAAGTTTAGCACAACATTTCACACGCAAATAGATGCTCAGGTCGAGCAGACCATTTAGACTCTTGAGGAAAAGTTGAGAGCATTTGTGATTGACTTAAAGGGTAGTTGGGATGATCATTTGCCTCTCATTGAGTTTGCATATAACAACAATTACCATTCCAACATTCAGATGGCTCCATTTGAGGCTCTTTATGGGCAAAGATGTAGATCACCTATTGGTTGGTTCGAAGTCGGTGAAGCTGCTTTGATAGGACCAGATTCAATCCATGAGGCTATGGAGAAGGTTCCACTTATAAGGGTAAGGTTTAAAATAGCCAGAGTCGCCAAAATCCTATGCAGATGTAAGGAGGAGAGAACTTGAGTTTGAAGTTGATGATTGGGTGTTTCTGAAGTTATCTCCCATAAAGGGAGTGATGAGATTCAAAAAGAAAGGAAAACTCAGTCCCCGTTATGTTGGTCGTACCGAATTGTAAGACGCATTGGCAAGGTAGCATATGAGTTGGAGTTGCCCTTAGAATTGACATCAGTGCATTCAGTGTTTCATGTATCGCATTTGAAAATGTACATGGGTGATCCGACTTTGGTTGTCCTGGTGGAGAATGTAGGTGTGAAGGATAGCCTCAGCTAAGAAGAGGTTCTGGTGGAAATACTTGATCGTCAGGTTCAAAAGATAAGAAACAAGAAGGTAGCTTCAGTAAAGGTTTTGTGGAAGAATTAGCATGTTGAGGGAGCTACGTGGGAAGCCGAAGCAAATATGATGGCTAAATACCCGTATCTCTTCCCTCTCGGCTCAGTATCAGCTTAAGTTATTAGTTTCCTCCCTAGTACACTATTTAGTTTCATGCTCAGATCATGTGCCCCAGTTTCTTTCATGTTAGTGTATGTATGTATGATTCATGAATTCAGTTCAGTCATGTAATTCAATCTAGAGTCAGTCACTCTATTAGTTTTCAGTTTTAAATGTACAGTATCTGTATGCCAGTTGCATTTCTCAGCTTTTTAGTATATTTATTGATATTCGAGGATGAATGTTCCCAAGGGGGAGATATTGCAATATCCCAAAAGCCTTAAGATCAGACCTAAGGGTTGAAAAGGAGAAAGCAGAAATTTCTACACTAGGTCATAGGATGAGTCGTTAGGTGGCTCGTGGAGTGAAGGGATAGTTGGGTGGTTTTTAAAATTTGGGGTTGACCACGAGACAAGCCACGACTCAAGGTCAAGGTAACAAGTCGTTGAGTTATTCGTGGTCAGGAGGCAGCTTGAATTTGGAAATTTTGGGTAGTAAACCTAATGACTTGTCATGATGAGTCGTCCCTCAGGCAACGAGTCGTTAGTGTGTTTTTCCTGCGAATTTAGTAAGGGCTTTTTCTCAATTCCTAAGTTCCTAATACCTAAACTATGTAGTTTTAAGCTCAGATAAGTGTGTTTTAAGAGGTTTTAGCTCATTCTAAACCTATCCCTCTCCATGCATGCAAGCCTAGAGGTTCCAAGGGGTGAACGAGCTTAGAAATTCATCAAGTCTTCTCCAATTTCCTTTAGGCATTCAAGAGGGTTCTGAAATCAGGAGTACCCAGGTATGTAGGGCTATGAATGGGTGTATTCATCAACTCCCATGCCCAATCCTTTCTAAAATTCATGGAAATTCTTGTTGACGAATCTATGGAGTTTTAACCCAACTTGTGAATTCTCTAAGTATCTATCATGGGTATACTCTATTCATGTTTCAAATGTTGAGTCATGGGCATAATTTATAATGTTTTCAATTACAATTTGTGTTTTCAAAGTTTTATAAATTATGATGCCCAATTATGAAAGGTCATGAAAAGATGAGATTATGATATATTGATAACGTCGAAAATATATTCTTAAAAGAAAGAATATACACGGTCGTTGTATCAAAATAAGTAATCCAACGAGTGCCGGAGTCGAATCCCACGAGGACTAGGAGTGATAAATTCAAGTGTCGATTGAGAAGTTGATTTTAGCTTGCACCATATAAATTAAACATAAAACAAGGAAATGGGGGGAATAAACTTTGCAGAGAATTACACAAATTTCTTTAGTGAATTCAAACTAGAAGGATCAACCAAGTTGTTGACAATATTTGTAAAATACTAGAGGTGCGGTGTAGATGAAATACTTATTAGATTGGGATGGACCAGGTTAACTACATAAGTTTAATAAATGTAAATAATCTTGGGAAATAGGTAGCCTTAGCTTCCCAGCATATTGACTACCCCTAACTAGAATTTTCTCAAACTCTAGCTGCAATTTAACACACCCTAATTGATTTAGATCAGCAACTTTACTATTCCTAGATATTAGTTGCTAATTAGGAAGGAGGAATATAATACCCTGGAAGTTCCTAAGAGTAGACTCGGGGGTTACAAATTGAAAACTACCGAAAACTAGGGAAAAGTTGCAGGACAAGGGGTGTAACAACTCGTGGTTAGAAACCACGAGCTGTTGTTTCCAGTCGTGGTTTCAGGAGTCCAGGTGGCAGTAGAAGCAACGATTGACATAACGACTCATTGGGAGAAACAACGAGCCATTATTTGTAGTCGTGGTGAGATTTTAGGGTGGGCTATTGGGGAAGGAGCGAGCCATACAACAACTCATTGGTACCTATGATGGGTCGTTAGTGGTCGTAGGTTGGAGCCTTGGGTGTTCAAGTAGTGGCAACGGATGGTTGTAACGGGCCATTGAAGCCAGCAATGACCCATTGTGGCAATCGTGGAAAGGAAGTTAAGGGCTGCTCCAGTGTGGGTGATGGAAAGAATCAACGAGTCATTTGCTCTAGAAACAACTCATCATGTCGATCATCATTTGGGCTACCAGTTAAGTAACCAGTGCATCTAGCGGATGGGTGTGACGAGTCATTGGAGGAACTAACGACTCTTCCTATCGACCGTTGTTTGAGAAGCTGAAAGATTGAAGAGGTCCAGTGCATTCAACGGAAGGTCACCATGGGTCGTGGTAAGGACCAAGGACTCGTGGTAAGGGTCGTGGGTTCAAGTTCAGCCAGATTTTTAAGTTTTCTTCAAGGGCATTTTTGTAAACTCCTACGCTTTTAACTCCTAAACTATGTCGTTTTGGGTTCTACCTTGCACGTTTTAAAGGGGTTTCATGCCTAAACCTTCATTCTCTCAACTCTCCTTCTTTCTTCTTTCTTCTCAAGATTCTAGGGGTTCACTAAGGTGTTCTTCAAGATTCAAGGAAGATTTTCGAGTGGGATTTTCATCTACCAGTTATGCGGGTCTTTCAACAAGGATACTCTTCCATCCTTGTGTCCCAAAAATATTTTTATTAAATACCGGGTTTCGATAAATCTAGAAAAGCATGATAAAGGGTTTGTAAAAAGGGTAAATTCTTCTTTATTTTTCTTAAATTCTAATATCTACTGTGATTACGAATTTTATTGGATTATTAATTGATGGGTTATCTTGAATTATGAAATATAGGTTGAGAATGTACGAGTGTAGTATGTTCTTCATATATCGATTTGCATATTGAATGGGACTTGTTCATTTCTCCCTTGATTGTTGTAGTAATTCATGAACATGATAGAATCATGGAAATATTGTATAATTAACCCTAATGACTTGATTATTACATTGATGACCATGTCGGGTTGAGTAGGAGTTGTGGGCTTGAGTAATTGAAGTAAATTATGCATCATCACCATGTTTTTGATTTAATTGATTGGGCATGACTAGATTACATCTATACTGTTGAATTATGAAGCTTGGGAAGATTCGATATTGTTTTCCTTACTAAATTTTTTTTATAAAATCTTAGAATCTAAAATGACCATGGATAAAGAGTTCATAAAAGGAGTGATTATGACAAGTGGGTGACATGTTTGTTAACCTAAATAATTGAAGTCATGCATCCTTGATAGAGTATGAGATTTGAATTTATAAATCATGTATGATCCTATATTACCTATTGAATGAGGTTAGTTCGGAATCGAAATGCCATGATAGAATAATGCTAATACAAATTTATAGCATGCTCATTTGGGGTGAGATGTTAAAGCTAATGAGGAAATTGGTTCTGTGATAATGTGAATCATGATGATAAAGCTTGTGACTAATATGTCAAATTTTTGAGCTTGTGCCTATTAAAAGTTAGCTCTAATCCTTTTAAAAATGAGTATTGCATAATGAGAGTGGTGAATGTTCTTGTCTCTGATTAGCTATTGTAATTTAGCTTAGTTGTAGTCGTTAGTGGAGTATGTCTTCTCTCAGTTGGGTCGGGACTCACATCCCTAGTCGTTGGTGGAGTATGTCTTCTCTTAGTTGGTTGGGACTCACATCCCTAGTAAGTAGAGTATCTTATTTTCCCTGCGTTGTTCAGAACTTAGTTTTAGCCAGTGACTCTCTATATCAGAGCTCTCTCTCTCTCCCTTTGAGAATCAGGGATTCTCTTTAGCTGAGAATGTTTCCCTTTGATAGTCAGGGACACTCCCTTCGAATGTCAGGGACTCCCCCTTAGATAGGAAGGGACCCTCTTGATATCAGTCACGACATCATACCTTTGTATTATTCCTGATTATTACTTTTACGCATCCGCAGTTACTATAATAATGTATGTCTTTATAATGTGGTTATGTTAATTGAATATGTGAATCTCATATAATATTGTCGTATCTCATTTCAATTACATTGCTATTAATACGTTTTACATTACTTCCTTCTAGTATATATTATGAGTTAGTTTATTTACGCTTCTTGCATACTCAGTACATTCCAAATACTGACCACACGCCTCTTGTGCTATATCGTTTCATGATATAGATTTAGGTCTCCAGGTTCAGTCGCATGGCTAGATATGCTCTTTCCTCTCCCAATTTCTAATGGCGAGTCCTCATCTTCTTAGGACGTGGTTTATGTTCTTGTTTTATTATGTTTCAGTTTTCATACTTTGGGAGTTAGCTGAGGTCTTGTTCTAGCAACTCATCAGTTTAATAGAATGCTTTCAGACTTGTCTAGACAGTTTCAGCTATGTATCTAAGTGTTATTAAATTGTCTTTATGGATCATATTAGATTCTTGTTATTTTCCTCCACTCATTTATGTTGTTAGTCACATCTGAGGTTAAGTGTACGTTATGAATATGCCATGGATCGACTTGGAGCCTTTTGGGGTTCCTTGTCCCGTGTTACGGCTAGGGTGTTAACTCAGGTCTTGACAAGGAAATAATTTCAGCTATTACTAGCTTAATTTTACAACCTCACATCCATACCCACTACTAGATTCCCTTCCAATACTTAATTATTCTCTCCGAGCAACAATTAAGCAATTATAGATCGATCCATATCATCATCAATGGATCTTCATTAATAGATTGAAAGTAATCTAATAGATTTACACTTATTTGAACATTATGAAGTTAACTCTAGCAATACCTAATCCAATTAAGTAATCCTGATCACACACCTCTAGTTAATGATTTTAGCTACTCATAGTTAAGAAATTCAAAAACACAATCATCAAAAGCATCGTTGAATTTAATAAGGAGAGTAGATAAATCAAAAGAACAATTATCCTTCAACTACAGCTGAGACTAAATAATACCAAAGAAGAAAAGAGAGTAGAGTATCTTTTACAACTTTTAATCAAAATCCCTTTTTCTCAGCTAAAAAATGGTCTTTTAGCTAAAAAGGAAAGATGATGTGATTTGTACGTGGCTTATCTCTCAATCTCTCTATCCTCTCCCACTTTTTCTCTTCTTTTTTTCTGCAATGTACTTCTTTTTCTATTTATACCTTGAAAAGTAGGGTACTTTTCCTTCCTTTTTTCAGCAATGGAGAATTTTACCCTTAATAGCATCACTCTAGAACCAGCAAAGGCACCGACAATTCGCCGATGAAATCCATGAACTGCCGACTACTTGCTCTTCTTCTTCAGGCATTATCAGTGAACTTCAGCGGTTCACCTGGCGATTCACCAATGCCAATCCATGAACCGTCGGACCTTAAATACCAATTCCAGACTTTTCTGAACGTTATTCGGCGACTGAACCAGCGTCCTGCTGTAGGTTACTCGTGAACCACCAGTGACATTCCTCTAACAAGGAAGTGACCTTCATCTTTTTAACTGGTGTTTCACCGGTTAACACCTGTGTTTCGCCACTTCTGCTCGTTTCCTCCATTTTACCTGTATTTTAGCTCTTTTCTTCAAACTTACGCATCTGCACACAATAAAAGCAAAAAGGGAATAAAATCCAAATAATCAACTCGAGAACTAAGAAAAAACTCAAACTTTAGAGTCTAATGAGTTGGTAAATTACCAACTCATCAAACCCCCAAACTTGAAT
>JACEIK010015368.1:0-19423 GCA_018107945.1 Datura stramonium | reverse complement strand
GTGCTTGGATACCTCTCCCTTGTAGACGCGTTTTAAAACCGTGAGGGGGTGAGCCCCAAAGCGGACAATTTCTACAAGCGGTGGTCTGGGCTGTTACACAATGTTCCAGGCACAAAGCCTTCTTAGTTAATAATACTATTCTCCTTTTTATTTCATAAAGTGATTTACTTGAAACCATAATTTAGCATCCTAGCTTATCATCATAAGTCAACATTATATCATAATCATAGTTCATATTTTCATAAGATCTTTAAATTCATAAACCTTCTTGTCATAATCATTCTTCATAAAAATCATCAAAACTTCTCTTTTAGAGGAAAAATCATAGTTCATAAAGTCACTAAAACTGCTCTTGTAGAGGAAAACCATAATTCATAAAATCATTGAAACTTCTCTTTTAGAAAAAATCATAGTTTGTAAAATTGACACTTTTCATAGGAGGACTTATGGATCTCATAGAAGGATCATAAGGATCATAGACATACATAGGGACTTATGGAGTAATCAGGAGTGATTATAAAACATACATAGGAAATCATACAGTTCTGAAACCATTTATTATAGACATAAAATTCTTGACCTTAACCGTAACAACTCAAGAAGAAGGAATATTTTGTAAGTAAATCCTTAAGAGAAATCATCAAACTCTAACTTTGAATAATTTCATATCTTTTATGCTTTCGTAATTTTGTGCAGCAAATCATAAAATTCTTGAAAAGGATGTATCATAGAGGATGAGCAACATCATAGGAAAGTCTTGAATTTCATAAGAATCAATAAGATCAAGGAATCATATTTTTATCATAATTCTGACTCATACACGAAGGAAAATCTCATAAGCATGAATAACATAGCGCGGAGAAGAACAATGAGGTTCTCACACATAGAGATAGCCTTACATATCTGATCCTTGGCCTGCCAATAATCACCACGAAGCAACAATCCCTTTATGACGTCAATCTACAACAATTATATGAATAGGAGCTATAATCAACACCATAATGATGAATTTCATTGAACATTCGGAGGGCATAGGATATTCGAGCCTCCTATGGGTGGGGTGTACTAACACCTGCCTATTTCTACCACCCATTAAAAACATTCATAATCATTTCAAGAACCAAAATAATCACATCCATCCGCAATACCAAAACTGTCCCATAACCCTAACTGATGGGTCATCACATGAACTCATGGCTTCCTAGAACTGTCTCATGAGTTCTGACCTTAGAACATCCCTAAAGAGTAAAAATAATATTCATATAAGATTTTTGAAAAGTTACTTACCTTGGTGGAAAAATTCGTGCAAAAGATTTTAAGTCTTGAACCCAAAAGTCGTTCTTAACCTTGCTAGAGGAGAGAGAGGATTTGATGTCAAAATTTTGAGAGAATCGCGATTTTATATTGTAAGATAGTGGGAGATGTTTGTCAATGCTTATAAGGGTTTTTGAGAGTTGTTGGAACTGTTGAGGTCGAGTTGGGGTGAAGAAATAAGGAAGTGAATCTGAAATCACATTTTAAATATGGGGTTGAAATCATGTTTTACGAAAAAAAAATATGCGTTTCACGGCTAATCCACAGGCTGCGCTTTCCAAGGCGCTGGCCATGGTTTAATTCATATTCTCGGATCCTCTACTAACTGGTCACTGTTACATTTCACGGACAATCCATGGGCCGCACTTCCCAAGGCGCTGGCCACATTTCGGTCCGCGGTTCGCAATAGCTTGACAATGCTTGAGTAAAATGCCCATAACATTTTACTCCGAATCCTGATTGATGCAAGGTCGGATGCGTTGGAAATAAAATTTGAAGGGCTTCAATTTGATGAGTTGAATAACCCAATAATACTTCTTAAATTGGGATCTATGATCATTTAAAATTGACCCTTCTTCATAAACTTCAAATACTCTTCACTCTTCTCTTTGTACATGTTTCCCTTTTCTCATACGGTTAGCATTCGACCCGTACTTTTCATGTACACTATGTATATGGATTCATAGATAGAAATAGTAGTTTTCATGTCTCACATCTCATTTATGGTTCGGGTATGGTCCGTTCTCTTGTCCGCTCTTGGCGAAAGTCACAACAATCGACCCCTTTCAATTTCTAACCAACTCTAAACTTCCTTAACACATTGTAACTCATGATTGACTCCTCCAAACACTTAATATTTATCAAAAAATTTCTAGTTCAGTCTTACCCACATACATAAAATGAATCTAATCTTAGTACGATAGTACGAGGGGTTATATCTGGGTTCCTAAAACTAACTCCTGAATTATTTTGCAGGTGATAGTGAAAGGAAGCAGACATTGGTACATGGATAGTGTTTGATCAAGACACATGACTGGAGATAAACAAAAGTTCCTTTCACTCATTCCTATAAAAGGGGGGAATATATCCTTTGGAGACAGAAAAAAGGGTACTATCACTGGAATTGGAAAAGTTGAAAGTACAGAAACAAAAGCTCTGAAAGAAGTGTATCATGTTGATTGACTGAAGCATATTCTACTGAGTATGTCTCAAATGTGTGACAAAGGAACAAGGTAACTTTTTGTTCTACAGGTTGCAAGGTCAAAAGGCTGGATATAAAGGAAATTGTTCTAAGTGCAAGCAGATACAAAAATATGTACAAGCCAGACATTATGGGTATTCCTGGTACAAATCTTACTTGTCTCAGTGCAATTGACTCCGACCCTCTTCTTTGGCACAAAATACTTAGGCATGCTATTTTGAAATAGTTGAATAAACTTGCTTCAAAGGACATTCTTATAGGGTTGCTTAAAACTAAATTCAAGAATGAAAAAGTCTATAGTGCCTGTGTAAGGGGGAAGCAAGTCAAAGAATCAAATGAAACTCTGTGATCCGGGCATTCTTTGATTTGAATGAGGATCTTACTTGCTTCCCCCTTACACAGACACTACAGACTTTGTCATTTTTGAACTTAGTTTTAGGCAACCCTATAATCAGTCATAGTTCTTTTCTCTTGCAATATTTCTTTAAGTCAATTTTAACTTTTAGATTATCTTTTCTCTTACCCTTAGTATCCATCACTATATTGAACAAAATATCAAAATAACATTTTTCAATATGCATTACATCAAGATTATGTCGTAGAAGATTATCCTTCCAATATGGTAACTCTCAAAATATATTCTTTTTTATCTAATGACAAATGACAAATGTCGTAGAAGATTATCCTTCCACTATGGCTGCAGAAATCATATAATAATAAACTATTAAAGCCTAAGATGAGCTTTTCATTCACATTGGATGAGAAATGAGAGATTTGTGAGTGGGTTAGAATTTGAGGTGTCTGAGGGCTATGCTGCAAATTTGGGGAAGCATGCATATATGAATGAAAGAAAGTTGTGTGGCATGAAAAATCATGACTGTCATATTTTCATAAAAACTTTGATTCCTATTACTTTAACCGACTACCTTACAGGATATGAAAGCCAATCACAAAGGTAAGTTTGTTCTTCAAAAAATTGCATTGTAATACTTTATGCGAGAGTAACTTAGAAAGGATGGATCAGAATATTCTTGTGATTACTACTAAGTTGGAAAAGATCTTTCCATGTGGCTTCTTTGATGTGATATAACATTTATTGATTCACCTTGTACACGAGGTGGCCTTGGAAGCCCAGTTCAATACAGATGGATGTATCCATTTGAGAGGTATTGATTCTGACTTAGTATACCATGAATTCCTAAGTTACTTTTTAAAACTTATTACTAACTAACATCAAATTTTATACAGAACTATTGGCAACTGCAAAAGAACTGTTAAATAGAGGTCTAAGATTGAAGGATCTATTTGTGAAGCTTATCTTGCAAGGGAAACTACTCATTTTTACTTCTTACTATTTCGAGGAGCAAGTGCCAAGTATTAGAAATAAGCCAACTCGCAATGATGACAGTGATAGTGATCCCTCCCACCCGTCGACTTTATTTTTAAATCAATCAGGTCGAGATTCTAAAAGACAAACCAGATGAAGCTTGAGTAGTATGAAAATGCAATCAGTGGTGACACATGTTTTGTTCAATTGCCCCGAGATACAACCATATCTTAAGTAAGTCTTGAAATTTTTTATTGAATAACATCATTTAAATACTAAGGGTTAAACTAATAAAAAATCTCAATTTATTATATAGTTACTTTGTCATCCAGTGGAGTTATAATGCCACATATACGAGATTTTTTGACTGGATGAAAGAATATGTAAGTGTTAAAAATCATGTTGAAGACATAAGTATAATATAGTCATTTACTTAAATAATATAATTTTGTTATTTAACCCTATGTAGGTTCATGCTGAAAAGAGTACTATTGAATATTTGTAAACTGGTGAGTGATATCGGGCCTGATAATCAAGTTCCGTCAATGAATAAATATTGTGTGAATGGTTTTAAGTTTCAAATATAAGAAATTTCTAAGTATAAAAAATCTTAATAGAAAAGTGTGTTTTAAAGGTGATATATATGGTAATGGGCAAACTGTTGATTATTATGGTGTGATACAAGAGATAACGAAAGTTAAATATCTTGGATGACCGACAAAAAAGATAATATTATTTTGGTGTAAGTGGTTTGATCCATCGCACAGAGGTATAAATGAATCAACAATATAATATAATTGAATTTAAGCAAACAAGACAATATTATTATTATAATCCTTTTATCATTACACAAAATGCTATGCAGGTGTATTATGCTCCATATCCTTTGCGTAGAGATAAGATTGATTGGTGGGTAGTTGTAAAGACTAAGTCCGTGGGTAGAATTGAGATTGATAATGTTCTAGATGTGGCGTACCAAAATGATGTGACAGTTGTTCATCTAACAGTGGATGCTGAGTTAGAACACAATTTAGAACATTAAGAAACATATTAGAAGAAGTTTCTGATAATAAGGTAATTGTAATTGCAAATATTGAGGAAGAATCAAATAATGAAAATGATCCAAGAGAGGAGGGAATGATCAGATGATGATTATGAAAAACGTGAGGAGAAAGAATGGGAGAATGATGGAAATCAAACAAGCAAGGAGGAAGAATGGGAGAATGAAGACTAGCAAGTTGGTTTATTTTTTAAAAGAAATTATATTTAATACTTGTGAATTTCTTCATATATACTAATGTAAACTTACATGCAGATGTCATCAAGTAATGATGATCGAGGTCGTAGTAGTAAGATTACTAAACTGAGTAAGAGTAGTAGGAAAGCTTACTAAACTGAGTAAGAGTAGTAGGAAAGCACCTAGGAGGCCACTAGATTCTAGCGCTGCTTCAGGTGGTCTTTCATCTTCTCCAGATACGCAATTTTTTCCACCTATGTCTTATGTCCCCTATGGAACTGTACATCTGACATATTCTTTGGTACCTCCATTCCCTAATTATTCTCACACTTTCATACCTACACTTGTCATACTTCCACTACGGGGAAACTCGATATATTTATCATCGGGTACTCCTTCCCCAAGTGGTTCATCTCCTCATCTATCTAGCTTGCGACTCAGATATAGAAACTCTAAGTCAGACATACAGGATACCTCTACTCTACCTTTGACCCAGTCGTATAGACTTCCGACAGTAGACCGACACTAGGAGATGGAGAGCCACAACCAGGAGAGAAAGACAGTCTTGGTAGAGTGGTGATCATACCTTATGGATCTGGGTAAGTTTATTTTTGTTTTTGATTTTAGATTTTGTAATTTTTAATCTTAATATTTTATTTGTAACTTGACATATTTATTGTCATTTTTGCAGGTCCTATCCAATAAAAATCGAAAATACTCTCGGAGAGAGCATTAAGAGGCTTTATGATCGTCCTTATCCAACATTGAGTGAAATACCACATAGAACATGATAGGGCATGTTTAATCAGTTTAAAGTATATAAATTAATTATGTCAAGCCCCGAGCTTACATCCCGAATAGGACACGGTTCTTGAGTCACAAGTAACTCCAAGTTATCCCTGGTCTATCATACACTGACATTCCGAGTAAACATATAATTATATACAATATAAGTTTAAAACAAAAGTATAAACATTTATGAGAATGAAGCTGATTCATAACATTTGAAAATATTTTGAACAAAACTACAAGTCTGAAAAACCAAATCTGCGTCTGAAAGCCACTACAACTGATGAGTTACTAGGACAAGCCCCCAACTAACTCCAGATCTAACTAGAAGAAAGCCAAACTGAGTAAAATAATATTCGTCCTCGAAAGATGAGGACTAACCAATTAGAATCGCTGAAGTTTTCTGAGAGCGATCAGCTAGCGAGGTTGAGACTGAGATCCTGCAGCTGTATCATAAAATGATACATCATAAAAGTATGTGACAGTAATTTGAATGTACTGAGTAAGTGAGAGAAACATACACAAGAAATAAAAGTGTTGAACTGAAAAGACATGCAATGACCAACTGAAGTTACTGAACTGAATAACTGAAATAACTGAGATGGTCTAAAAGACCCTGTCAGATGGTCAAGAACATGACCTAAATCTGAGCTGATCTGAACTGATATGAAACTGAGCTGAGTTGACTAGTGGGAGAGTCTATAACCGACATATAACCACGTGAGCTAGATGTGGAGTCCGATGTATACACCCCATCGGTAGGAACCAATATTCCTTGTCAGGGTATAGAGACATGAATTGGGTGATCACAAGAGTCTGGGGCCATGAGGCCAATAAAACTGTAACCTACGGTGGCAACGTAGTTTTGGGAACCTAGTGTGCTGGAACCTCGATCAGCTCGGTGTTAAGTCCTACTCCCACTAGATAGTCGTAGACTGAATAATAAGCTAATAACTCAAAACTGGGGCCCAAGACTAGTCAGGAATACCTATCTGAAAGCACCTTGAGAGTCTTATTGGATCGTATTCTAGAACTGGGTTCTAAGACAGGTCAGAGCTGCTTATATGGAAGCGTCGTAACTGTCTAAAGAATAGACAAATTTGTAAATGGGGTTCTAAGGCTGGTCAGAGATGCTTATCTAAAAGTGTCATGACTGCCTAGTGAACCACTCAAACTGCGTTCTGAGTATGATTTTGATAACCAGGAGGTACTACTGACATCTCAAAAATTTTGTAGTCAAACTGATCAGCTGACATTTCTAATTAACACAGGATAATCTCGCATTTTGACTGAAATCGAACTGACAATATTCTGACTGATTTTCAATACAATCAACAACATGGGATTTCCCAGAACTATTAGAATCAAGCAAAACTTTTGATATGTAAACACTACTGCAAGATCCTAGTTTCTTTATATTCAAGACTAGAGCTAGATTTCACATAGAAATAAGCAACAACATAGTCACAAACTGGTGGAAAAATATCAACAATTAACATAAAATATATTTCACATGATTCAAGTGAGGTCTGACAGATAATTTCATCACATTTGGAAGTCTTAGGGCTAGAATTGATAGAGAAAACAAAGAAGGATTTTGGGGACAAAAGAGAAAAACTATTCCCTTATTGAATTCCCACATACCTAGTGGAGAGATCCGATGAATTTCCTTTAGAACTTGAAGAGAAGTGAACTTCCCTAGTTCTTGTTCTAAAAGTTCATGAGAGAAACTCTACGATGTTTTTCTGAAAAATATGTGTGGAGAATGAGGGAAAACCGTTTAGCCCCTATAAATTCCCTTAAAAATACACTAAAACGACATAGTTTAGAGTTTAGGAGGTTAGAAAATTACTGAAACAACCTTAGAAAATTCGCAGGAAAAACTTGTTGTCAGGCCCCCATGAGGGACCTAACGGGTCGCGCCTAATGACCAAGAATCGTGGTCACAATCATGAGGTACACTGCCTAAAACCCATACTGGTCACCACGGGGAATACCACGACTCGTGGTGACCCAACTGTTGCCTACGCTGCCTAAAGTTTCCTGGGCTCACCACAGGCGACACCACGACTTGTGGTTCCCCAAACGAGTCGTGGTGAGGACCCCTGTCACGCCCCACCTTGGGAGACATGACTGGCACCTGGTGTCCTACTAGGTTCTGAACTGGCCTGACTGAACTTACGCATCTCTAGTGCATGTTTAACACTAAATCTTAAATCAAGAAAATAACGGGTTATATCTCGGTTGTAAACACAGCCTCCGGCCGAGGAGGCCGTATAGCCACCTGTAAAATAAAGCAACAACCTAGAAACAGACAATAATAGGGAGTCATATGCGGGTCGACAAGACCATCATGATGTCTAGTTATGACTGTAAAGTAAATTCAGCACTAAACTAAGTTATGGCAACAAGGCCGCTAACTAACGGCTAAACAAGGCCCTACCCGGCAAACGTGCAAGATAAAACATATATGGGCCCCACACGGCCAACTAAAACTAACCACAGGGAATCAAAAATAATCTGCAAGCCTCTAGGAATGGTATACTGGTCGAGACAGGGCCCCGACCTACCCGTAAACTGTACAAACAAAAGAGAGTCAACCTTCTAACTATGAGCTCCAGAGGAAGGGAGCCGACTGCAATACAAATCTAGCTGAAAACTAGGAAGATCCTAGTTCGTGTCTATCGGTACCTACAGGCAAGAAATGCAGCACCCCAAGAAGGGCGTCAGTACAATATGTATCGAATATGTAAGGCAGTAACTGTAAATAACTGAATGAACAAAATGAAACTGAAAGTAATTGAAAAGAAGGGATAGAAATACAACTTGAATAGCTGAACTTCCTGTTGTCTAATCTATTAGTAGCTAATGCAAACAAGAACCTTACCTAGCCCCCATAAGTTGGAAGGTACAACCAGCACCGAATAACCTACCTGGGCCCCCCATAAGCCCTGATGAGTACACTTCAATATATATACCCCTAACAAGGTCATACTGAGTCATCTAATAACCATAGCCGTCCTTCCAGTCCCCTGGGTCTGCAACTGAGCCCGATCGGCCCCTGAAATGTAGTTGTGTCTGAGTCTAGTGGACTCCTTATATCTGATATCTGCACCCGGGGCACAAGTCTCGATAGGGGGTGTGGTGCAGTGCCGATCGGCATAAAAGTAGGCCAGCCATGGAATGGACTATATGAGGACCTTGGACCCCATCTTCGTCCCTTGCAGATGACATACCGCTCCTTGGAGCGATGTCATCTAGCCCCTGGCGGACGTCGACACAACTATTAATCCTGGGGTTGGTTATGGAGGGCTATACAAGGCAAAGTCAATTCCCAACTAGACATGGAATACTAGTCTCAGCTAATAACAATTGCTAATCACAATAGATATATTGCTGGCTTTCTTACTGGGATTCGAACTGAATTACATACTGAAGGAACTAACTTGCCGAAGACATTTTCCTTAACATACCTGGATTGCCAATTTCTTATTAACTGGCGAGTTTCAGACCGTATTCATTAGCTCCTTCCAACTGTAATCGTAATACTGGGAGAATGAAACTAGTTTCAATACTAAATTCGGCAAAAATGATAACTTTTTATATAAATATTAATTATACTTCAACTTAATGGAATACGGTGGAAAATGTTTAATTTCTCAAGAGTTCAGAAGGGAGAAATACTTACTTGGAGCCTGTGATCGTATAGAAATTAGTTTGGGGAAATTCTGAAAACTTTGGCCAGGCGGGGTTAAAATTTTCCAGGCGAATTTCACAAAAATAACTCCATAGTAATGCTCCCTATGGGCTTAAACTTCGATACCCAAAGTTAATTTGAATTTGAACAGCGTTTCGTAGCATAAACATACAAAAATTTACTAATTTCTTTGTGTTTCGTCTTCTTTGTCCGTGAGTATCCTTGGAAATGTTTTGAAAATAAATTAAGGCCTACTTATATATAATAGGACGGTGGACACAAGGTCAGTGGCATGGACCCCATCGCGAAGCTTCAAGGATGTGTCACGGCGCCCAACACGTAGGGCGAGGTCCGTGACATGTTGCCCCTTGTGGCAGCCTGTCCGACCTTCTTCCTTACTCCCTCAATTCCGTGCTCGTTCGACTTTTCCCCGGGCTCTTTCTTGCACGCGTTACACTAAAATCCCTTGAGTAACATATGAGTAGGCTGACTACATATTAGAAATTTACGGGGTGTAACATCCTCCCACCTTAGGAATATTCATCCTCGAATGTCACCTTAGCTTACGAGAATCTAACTCTTTTAGCTACTATTCTGAAAAATTTCGACAGAGTTTCCTTTGTAACATGGACTATTTGAAAACCCTAAAACACATAAATGTCCAACCCAGGCTTTTCACATACTACTATGACAACTATGTCACAACAAGATTACGTCCAACTGAATAGTATACGTATTATAAATCATGAAACAATAACTAAATTGATAACTTTACCTTAACTGTATATTCTAGACTACACCTGGAACAAATGAGGATATCTAGATCTCATGTTGTCCTCAGTTTCCCAGGTCATCTCTTCTCTATTCTTGTTTCTCCACAATACTTGAATAGAGGCAACATCTTTAATTCTCAACCTACGAACCTGCTAGTCTAATATGGCTAGTGGAACTTCTTCATAGGCTAATTCTTCGATAACCTGAACGTCCTCAAATGGCACAATTCGGGATGGATATCCTATGCACTTTTGTAACATCGACACATGAAAAACCGGGTGTACAAATTCCAAATCTGAAGGCAGATTTAGTTTATATGCCACCTGGCCTGTTTTCCAAAGGATTCGATATGGTCCAATAAACCTCGAGCTAAGCTTTCCCTTTTTACCAAATCTCTTCACTCCCTTTATCGGTGAGACTTTCAGAAATACCCAGTCACCTACATCGAACTCCAGGTCTCTAGTACATCAGCGTAAGATTTCTAGCGTCTCTGCGCTGTCAGTAGGAATTCTCTGATAAGCTTCACCTTCTCTTCTGACTGGTGGATTATGTCTGGTTCAGTTAACCCTGATTCTCCTACCTCGAATCAGCCAACTGGGGACCTGCATTTCCACCCATATAAGGCCTCATAAGGTGCCATATGGATTGCTGAATGATAACTATTATTATAAGCAAATTCAATAAGGGGTAAATGTTCATCCCAGCTTCCCCTGAAGTCTAGCACGCACGCCCATAACATACCCTCGAGCATCTGAATTATATGTTCCGCCTGACCGTCTGTTTGAGGGTGGAAGGTTGTACTCAGGTTAACCTGTGTCCCCTATGCCTTCTGAAAGGACTGCCAGAATTTAGCTGTGAACTGCGCCTCTCTGTCAGAAATAATTGATACTAGAACCCCATGTAATCGAACTATATCTCTGATATACAGTTCAACATAGTCCTCGGCTGAAAAGGTAGCCCTGACTTGTAGGAAATGGGTTTACTTCGTCAATCGATCGACAATCACCCAGATGGAATCAAGTTTGCATCTAGTACGGGGTAATCCGATCACAAAATCCATATTGATGCTTCCTATTTCTACATAGGCACTGCTATCTCCCGTGTCAATCCGTTGGGCTTTTGATGTTCAACCTTCACCTGTTGGCAATTAGGACATTGTGCTACAAATTCTGCTACCTCCTTCTTCATTCCCGGCCACTAGTAAATCTCTTTTATGTCATGATACATTTTTGTTGAACCTGGGTGAAGAGAATAATGGGAATAATGTACTTCTGCCATGATTTGCTAGCCAAGTCCTGCCACATCTGGAACACAAAGGCAACCCCTGCATCTCAAAACCCCATCTTCGATTACCTCGAAAGCTGATACTTCCCCTCACTGAAGAACCAGGTTAAGGTCTTCGTATTGTCGTTCTTTCACCTTTACAACCAACAATGATACTGTAGTATTCTGGATCACTACTCCATTGTCTCCCGAATCTACTATTCAAACGATCAAACTGGCTAACTGATGCAATGCTCGATCCAGTCCCCGCTGTTCGGGTTTCAAATACACCAAACTTCCCATGGCTTTGCGGCTGAGGGCATCTTCTACAATGTTGGCCTTCCCTGGGTGATATAAAATGTTCACATCGTAATCCTTCAACAGTTCTAACCAGCGACGTTGTCGTAGATTCAATTCTTTCTATGTAAAAATGTACTGGAGGCTCTTATGATCAGTAAAAATATCTACGTAGACACCATACATATAGTGCCTCCATATTTTCAAGGCATGAATTACTACAGCTAATTCCAGATCATGGGTGGGGTAGTTCTTTTCATGCTTCCTCAACTGTCTTAAAGTGTAAGCAATTACCTTACCATGTTGCATCAGAACACTTCCTAACCCGACGCCCGAAGCATCACAGTACACTACATAACCCTTTGATCCTTCTGGCAAAGCTAATACTGGTGCTGATGTCAACCTGTTTTTCAACTCTTGAAAAATATGCTCACATGCTTCAGTCCAGTGAAATTTAGCTGCTTTTTGAGTTAACTTGGTCAAGGGCATTGATAGAGTAGAAAACCCCTCTACAAACCTTCTGTAATATCCAGCCAACCCTAGGAAACTGTGCACTTTAGTCGGAGTGGTAGGTATGGGCCATGTTTTTACTACTTCAATCTTCTAGGAATCTACATGAATACCATCTTTTGACACAATGTGACCCAAAAAGGCCACTGAAGTTAGCCAAAACTCACATTTAGAAAATTCCGCATACAACTGGCGATCTCTGAGAATTTGGAGCACTGTTCGTAAATGATCCCAATATTCTACTTATGAATGGGAATAACCAGAATATCATCAATAAACAGTATCACAAAAAAAGTCCAGATATGGCCTGAAGATGTTGTTCATCAAATCCATGAACACTATTGGAGCATTCGTCAACCCGAAGGACATGACTAGAAATTCAAAGTGGCCATACCTGGTCCTGAAAGCGGTCTTTGGAATGTCTCTCTCTTGAACCCGAACTTGATGATACCCAGATCTTAAGTCAATTTTTGAGAAATACTTCACCCCCTGTAATTGGTCAAACAAGTCATCTATTCTGGGAAGTGGGTATTTGTTCTTGATGGTGACTTTATTCAGCTGCCAGTAGTCTATACACATATGGGGGGAGCCATCCTTCTTTCTCACAAATAGAACTGGGGAACCCTATGATGAAGTACTGGACTTGATAAAGCCCTTATCTAACAGATCTTTCAACTATTTCTTCAATTCTCTGAGCTCGGCAGGAGCCATTTGGTACGGAGGGATGGAGATAGGCTGAGTACCTGGTAATAAGTCAATAGCAAAATCGATCTCCCGTTCTAGGGGAATACCTGGAAGTTCATCTAGAAATACGTCTGGAAATTCATTGACTACTGGAATGGACTAGAGAGTCGGAGATTTTGCTTGAACATCCTGAACCCTAACAATATGATAAATGCAACCCTTTTCTATCAATTTTCTCACTCGAAGATAGGAAATAAACCTACCTTTTGGCGTGGCTGCATTGCCTTTCCACTCCCGTACTATCTCCCTTGGAAAGTGGAATCGAATAGTTTTGGTCCAACATTCTACATTAGCATAACATGGTGCTAGCCACTCCATACCCATAGTTGCATCAAAGTCAACCATTTCAAATTCTATCAAATCTGGCAAAGTCTGGCGACCAACAACCTCTACTGTGCACCCTCGGTAGACTCTTTTAGCTATGATGGAATCACTGACGGGTGTGACACTGAAAAAGGTCGCTAAAGAAATTCGGGCATAATATCGAACTTCCGGGCCACTAATGGTGTAACATAAAACAAAGTGGAGCCTGGGTCTATCAAGACATACATGGAATGAGTGCAGATGTCCAACATACATGTCACCACATCCAGCAACGACTCTGACTCCTGTCGCCCTGGTAAAGCATAAGTGCGATCTGGATCGGTGCCTGTGCTAGATGCCCCTAATCTGCCTCAGCCTCTACCGACTAGAGCTGAGGGCCTACACCCTTCTAGAGATGCTGGGGCATGTGACCCTATTAAAGATCTGTCCTGTCAGTCCCGATCACCATGACCCCTGGTTGGACAGTCCCTCATCAAGTGACCCTCCTGTCCGCATATGTAACATGTAGAAGAACCATACCTACATGCCCCAGGATGAAGATGACTGCAAAAAGGGCAAAGTGGAACGGTAAATCTACTCTGATCTGACCCCCTCTGTTGCTGCGAGCCTGATGGTCGTGAACTCTCGCCAGGTCCTGACTGCCCCCGACGTCCTGATCTACCACCCTGCTGCTGTTGCGGAGGTGGGGGTATGGGTGGTCTACCTGATAGTCGTGGACTAGTTCCTCCCTAAAATTCTGCCTACACATCACTGGGTCTAGCCCTGCGGCGCTGCTCCTGATATATTCTTTCTATCTCTCGTTGCCGCTGTCTGATTCCCTCAATATTTTGAGCAAATGCCTGAACATAGGCAATATCCATGTCCTCTTGCAGAGTAGCTGTAATACAAGTCTCTATGTATTCTGGATTCAATCCCATGATAAACCAGTGCACCCTGGCTGGCATAGTATCTACAAAAGCTGGTGTATATCGAGCTAAGGAGTCAAATCTCATGGCATACTCCCAGACACTCATCGAGCTCTGCTCCAGATGCAATAACTGATCTACCCACGCCCGACGGATCTCCCATGGCAAATAATGGTCCAAGAAGGCCTATGAAAAGCTGGACCAAGTTGAAAGGGGAACATCTCTACCTTGGGACCTTTTCCAACTCTCGTACCATAACACTTCTATATCCCGTAGCCGAAACACTGCTAACTCAACTGATTCTGCATGTGTATCATGCATTACTCTAAAAATCCGTTGCAGCTAGTCCAAAAAGTCTTGAGCATCCTCATCCCGGTCCGTCCCCATAAACTGCAGGGCACTTAGTGCAAGGAACTCTCGGACCCTCAAACTCCCAGGTCCTCCTGAAGATTCGGCGACCACGGGTACCAGTGGCTGACGCTGCGCAGCCATCATCTGGGATTTCATAAAAAATACACTCCTAACCTCCTGATCTGATGGCATCAATATAGGGACTGTTGGAGGTGGTGCCAACGCATCTGCCGCTCTGAGCGGCTCCTGGCAGGGCAGAGACCGAGAGGAAGTCTCTCTGTTGCCCTCAGATCGGGCTGACTCTGATTGGGGCACCCTGCTAGTGCCTTCTACTATTGCAACATTTAACTTCCTGTCAGTCGTGGCCTATCATGTGTCCGACATTTCTTTGTAAAAATGCATATTATAGTAAGCTTAGGGACTCATCCCTATATAGCACAACTTTATAGCACAATTGGAAGAGAAAGAAGAGTGACCATCCTAACATGCCTCGTAGCCTCTTGCCTATAGTATGTGGTGCACAATACATCCATAGGCAAGACTCTACTTTGCACAGCTTGCATGCTCCCTGGGATACAACCTGCTCTAATACCAAGTTTGTCACGCCCCACCTTGGGAGGCATGACTAGAACCTGGTGCCCTACTAGGGTTTGAACTGGCCTCATTGAACTTACACACATATAGTGCATGTCTAATACTAAATCTTAAATCAAGAAAACAACGGGCTATATCTCGGCTGTAAACACAGCCACCCGACCGACAAGGCCTTATAGCCACCTGTAAAAGAATGCAGCAGCCTAGGAACAAACAACAATAGGGAGTCCTATGTGGGCCGACAAGACCACCATGATGTCTAGTTATGACTGTAAAGTAAATTCAGCACTAAACTAAGCTATGGCTAGAAATGTCGCTAACTAACAGCTAAACAAGGACCCGCACGACCAACACGCAAGATAAAACATATATGGCCCCCACACGGCCACCACAACTAACCACAGGGAATCAAAAACAATCTGCAAGCCTCTAAGAATGATATATTGGTCGACACAGGGCCTTGACCTACCCATAAACTGTACAAACAAAAGAGAGTCAACCTTCTAACTATGAGCTCCAGAGGAAAAGAGCCGACTGCACTGCAAATCTGGCTAAAAACTAGGAAGATCCTAGTCCGTGTCTATCGGTATCTGCAGGCAAGTAATGCAGCGCCCCAAGAAGGGCGTCAATATAATATGTACCAAATATGTAAGGCAGTAACTGTAAATAATTGAATGAACTAAAATGAAACTAAAAGTAATTGAAAAGAAGGAATAGAAATACTACTTGAATAGATGAACTTCCTACTGTCTACTCTATTAGCAAATAAGAACCTTACCTAGCCCCCATAAGCTGGAAGGTACAACCAACACAAAATAACCCACCCGGGGCCCCCATAAGTCCTTGTGAGTATACTTTAATCTATATAACCCTAACAAGGTCATACTGAGTCATTAATAACCATAGCCATCCTACCAGTCCCCTGGGTCTGCAACTGAGCCCGGTCGGCCCCTAACTATAGCAGTGACTGATTTCGGTGGACTCCTGATATCTGATATCTGCACCCGAGCACCAGGATCGACAAGGGGTGTAGTGTAGTGTCGATCGGCATAAAAGTAGTCCAGCCATGGAATGGACTGTATGAGGACCTTGGACCCCATCTTCTTCCCTTGCGGACGGCATACTGCTCCTTGGAGCGACGTCATCTCGCCCCTGGCGGGCGTCGATACAACTATTAATCCCGGGGTTGGTTATGGAGGGCTATACAGGGCAAAGTCAATTCTCAACTAGACTTGGAATACTAGTCTCAGCTAATAACAACTGCTAATCATAATAGATATACTGCTGGCTTCTTACTGGAATTCAAACTGAATTATATACTGAAGGAACTAACTTGCCGAAAACATTTGCCTTAACATACCTAGATTGCCAATTTCTAATTAACTGGAGAGTTTCAGACTTTATTCATTAGCTCCTTCCAACTTTAATCGGAATACTGGGAGAATAAACTAGTTTCAGTACTAAATTAGGCAAAAATGATAACTTTTTATATAAATATTAAATATATTTCAACTTAATAGAACACGGTCGAAAATGTATAATTTATCGAGAGTTCGGAAGGGAAAAATACTTACTTGGAGCCTGTGATCGTATAGAAATTAGTTTGGGGCAATTCTGACAACTTTGGCTCGGCGGGGTTACGATTTGCCGGGCAAATTTCACGAAAATAACTTTGTAGTAATGATCCCTACGAGCTTAAACTTTTATACCCGAAGTTAATTTAAATTCGAATGGTGTTTCATAGTGTAAACAGACGAAAATTTACTAATTTCTTCATGTTTCCTCTTCTCTGGCCGTGAGTATCCTTGGAAATGTTTTGAAAATAAAATAGGCCTACTTATATATAATAGGGCGGTGGACACGGGGTCCGTGGCGCGGACCCCGTCGCGGTACTTCAAGGCCGTGTTACGGTGCCCAATGGGCAGGGCGAGGTCCGTGACATGTTGCCCCTTGTGGCAGCCTGTCCGGCCTTCTTCCTCGCTCCCTCGATTCCGTGCTCGTTCGACCTTTCCCCGAGCTCTTTCTCTCACGCGTCACACTCTAATATCCCTTGACTAATATACGAGTAGGCCGACTATATGTTAGAAACATACAGGGTGTAACAACCCATCGGGTACACTGCCTAACTTCTAAAACTCCCAGTCAAATCTTGACCATAGGGCACCCCACGACTCGTGGTCACACCCGTGGTCACCCCCTTTTTCCAAAATTTTCAACTAAGTCCAAAGTCACCACCACAAGTCACTTAACAACCATGGTCACCTCCCACGGGTGACAGAACGACTCATTTTGTGACCTGGTATAGATTTTCTAGTTTTTTTTATTTTAAGTCCCGACTCTAGTCTTTGAGTTTCTAGGGCATTACAATATCTACCCCTTGGGAACATTCATCCTCGAATGTTTGAAACACGCAGGAAAGCAGAGAATGGCAATCTTTATACACAAATACTAATCATGAAAGCTAAAAACTAAAAGAATGACTACCTCTGAACTAAATCACAAGTCTAAACTGAGTTCACTAATCATAAACCTATTTATTTACATGAAAGAAACTGAAACATACAAACTGAAAGCAACTTTTGGGGAGGAAATTGATACCTTAAACTAAGACTGAGCCGAAAGGGAACAAATGGGGCATCTAGCCATCATATCTGCTTGGGCCTCCCATGTAGCTCCCTCAAATTGCTGATTCCTCCACAAGACTTTGACCGAAGCTACCTCCTTGTTCCTTAGCTTACGAACCGGATGATCAAGGATCTGGATTGGGACCTCTTCGTATGAGAGACTATCTTTCACTCCCACACTATCCAATGGAAAAATTGAAGTTCGATCACCGATGCACTTCTTCAATAGTGACACATGGAATAGTGGGTGCATAGATGCAACCTCTGAAGGTAATTCCAGCTCATAAGCTACCTTGCCAATTCGCCTTAGAATTTTGTACGGTCCAACATATATTTGACTGAGCTTTCCTTTCTTTTCAAATCTCATTACCCCTTTTATGGGTGAAATTTTTAGGTAAACCCAGTCATCCACAACAAACTCTAACTCTCTTCTCCTCACATCCGCATAAGATTTCTGATGGCTCTGGGCTGTTTTCAATCTTTCTCGGATGAGCTGTACTTTTTGCATAGCTTTATGAACCAAGTCTGGCCCGATTAGAGTAGCTTCACCAACCTCAAACCATCTTATGGGAGATCTGCACCTCCTACCATGCAATTCCTCAAACGGGGCCATCTGGATACTGGAGTAGTAGCTATTGTTGTATGAAAACTCGATAAGAGGAAAGTGGTCATCCCAACTGCCCTTGAAATCGATCACGCACGCTCAACATATCTTCTAGGATCCGAATAGTCCGCTTAGCTTGCCCATCTGTTTGGGGGTGAAAAGTTGTGTTGAGCTTGACTTGGGTACCAAGTCCCTTTTGAAAAGATTTCTAGAAATGCGTGGTGAACTGGGTACCTCTGTCTGAGATAATGGATAATGGCACCCTATGAAGTCTGAACAGCTCCCGGATATAAAGCCTAGCATAGTCCTCAGCTGAATTTGTAGTTTTAACTGGGAGAAAGTGTGCTGACTTGGTCATCTAGTCTACTATTACCCAGATTGAATTATGCTGCCGGCGAGTCTGAGGTAGACCCGTAATAAAATCCATATTAACTTCTTCCCACTTCCATGTGGGTATGCTGATATCCTGAGTCATACCTCCCGGTCTTTGGTACTCTACTTTGACTTGCTGGCAGTTCAGGCACTTAGCTACAAATTCAGTGATGTCTCTTTTCATGCCATTCCACCATTAAATATCTCACAACGGTACATTTTAGTAGCACTAGGGTGGATGGAGTATCTCGAGCTGTGTGCTTCAGCTAGTATCTGCTGTCTCAAATCACCGACATACAATACACATAATCTGCCCTGGTAATGAAGCACACCATCTCCCCCTTTGGAGAAAGCCTAAACCTCTTTTCTGAGAACCGCTTCCTTAAGTTTAAGTAGGATGGGATCTTCATCCTGTTTGGACTTAACTTCAACAACCAAAGAGGAATCTGACCCACTTTGCATTACCACTCCACCCTCAGCTGAATCAACCAACTGC
>JACEIK010015367.1:0-19425 GCA_018107945.1 Datura stramonium | reverse complement strand
TGCTATGTTGTGTTAGTTATTAATAGATAGAAAGTAGACCGCCATGTTATCAAGTATGACTCTTACTCTCTTCAGTAAAGTTATGCTCTTTTCAGTCAGTCTCAGCCCGTCTGCTATTGCTTCAGTATCTATCAGTATTATTGTTTGCTTTCAGTTATTTTCAGTTATTACTTTGCATACTCAGTACAAGTGGTACTGACGCCCGTTTTGGGGTACTGCATTACTTGCCTGTAGGTACTCATAAACGAGGAGCAGATCCCTCGTAGTTCTAGCCAACATACAGAGTCTTCAACTCCTATCATCTGGAGCTTGATAGCTAAAGGTTTACTTCCCTTTTTGTTTGTACAGTATGGGTAGGCCGGAGCTCTGTCCCGACCATCTTATTATTCTTAGAGGCTTGCGGATTGTATATTCCCTGTGGTTAGTTGTACCGATCGTGTGGGACCGTGTGTATATTTTTAGTTTGCATGTGATGGTCGTGTGGGGCCTAGTTCAGTTGTCAGTTGGTGACCTTGTCGGTCACAGATCAATTCAACACTTGATTCTACTTTTCAGTAATAACTAGTCAGCATGGTGGCCTTGTCGGCCCGCATGCTAATCGGTTTGACTACAGTTAATTCTTGAGGTGTTAGTGGTGCCTCCCACTTATCAGTATTAGACTCATATATCAGATTTTAGTGGTTCTTTAGACGTTCATGACACTTCTAGCTAAGCAACTCTGAACGTCCTTAGAACCCCAACTTCAAATTATAGTTTTTTCTTTAGATGGTTACGACACTTCCAGATAAGTAGCTCTTACCCGTCTTAGAACACCAGTTATAGAATTCGGTCCGATAAGACTCGCAGGGAACTTTCAAATAAGTATTCCTGACTTAATCTTGGGCCCCAGTGTCGAGCTATCAGCTTAGTGGTGAGTGTAGGACTATCTAGTGGGAGTAGGACTTAGCACCAAGCGACCAGGGTTCCAGCGCACCCAGGTCCCAGAACTGTGTTTCCACCGTAGGTTATTTTTATTGGCCTTATGACCCCATACTTGATATCACCCAGTTCATGCCTTTATACCCTGGCAAGGCATATAGGGTCCTACCAATGGGGTGTATACATCAGAATCCACGTATACCTCACGTGATTATATGTCTGTTATAGACTCTCCCACTAGCAGTTCAGTCTCAGATTAGCTCAGTTCAGAACAGTCTCAGTTTACTCAGTTCAGTACAGTTAGTTCAAATTTAGCATCTTAGATTTAGAGGCATGTCTTTCACCATCAAACAGGGTAATTTTGACCATCTCTTTATATTTTAGTTTATTCAGTTTTAGCATTTTAGTTGGTTATTGCATGTCATTACAGATCAGTTATTTATTCTCCGTGTTATGTTTTCTCCTACTTACTCAGCACATTTAAAGTACTGATGCATACCTTCTATGTTGTATAGTTTTATGATACAACTGCAGGTTCTCAATCTCAGCACCGTTAGTAGATCTTATCCAGGAGTATTCGGCTACACCAGTGGTGAGTCCTCATCTTTCAAGGATGATTTTTATTTTGCTTCAGTTATATTTCATTTAGTAGACTATAGAGTTAGTTGGGGGCTTGTCCCAGCAGCTCATCAGATATTGATGGCTTTCAGACACAAATTCAAATTTTTAGTTCTGTTTTCAGTTGTATAAAGCTTTATAATTTAGTTTTTCTTGATAAATGGTTTTTATAGTTTTAAAGCTTCCGCTATGATATTACTCAGATTACCAGTGTTATGATAGACCATGGGTTGAAGTGGGGTTACTTATGACTCCAAGTACCGTGTCTCGTCCAGGGTATAGACTTGGGTCGTGACATTATTTCTCATGGTTAACACTTTATTTCACTATTCTAATAAAACAGGTAAAAATGGGGATCGGTTTGAGAGTTATACTACTAAACTTGAAAAGTAAATTTATCTGAAGATTTGAACACAATTAACAAATGATGTAATTCAAATAATGATAGAATCTAGGGTATTGGCTCTTTCACTTCAGGTTGAGTTTTATGACTTGAATACGCTAGAGTAATTCTTCCTAAGGTAGCTAGTTCCAAGTTACTATCCCATTTCTTTCTATTCTCCTGAACATCCATGAACTATCCCATGTGTCACGCCCCAAAATTGAGATAGGCGCAACTAGCACTTGATTCTAAATTAATCGAGAAACCAACTATATAATGTCTATAATAGTAACATGAAGGGCGTCTAGGCCACCTGCCATAGTCTNATTGGTTCTTGCTTGCTATATATATAGATAATGTCTATAATAGTAACATGAAGGGCGTCTAGGCCACCTGCCATAGTCTACTAGAGTAAATACTAATGACAAAGTAGATGGAGAGTCGAACGGCTAACAATAAAGCTAAACTGCACAATGGAAGACCGACAAGGCCACACAACCAAAATACTTATACAACTAGTCTATATAAGCCTCTAGAGAGTAATAAGTTGAAATGCATGATACAGGGCCTTGGCCTACCCAAACTATACAACAAAATCCAATAATAATCAAAACAGGAACATACCTCCTTGAAAAAAGGAGCATACCACTACTCTGCTGAAATCAGATTCCTATTGCGACTATCAATCCGAGCCTTTGCCTACACCTGCAGCACGATTGCAGGAAGGGGGTCCCTAGGCAAAGGGACATCAGTACGAATGAAATGTACTAGTATGTGATGCTAAAATAGTAAACATAAATACATCGAAGATACTGAAAGATAGAGTAGGGAATAGATACAACCTGTGACTGGAAACTGATATATGAACATAATGTGATAAAATATATGAATACAATCAAGTAAGCACATATACAATTCATGCAACGTTATCCTTAAATTATATACTCCTTGATAAAACAATGACCTAGCCTGGTCAATCAATGCTACCCTACCGAGATGGCCACCTCACATAACTGCATTATTGGTAATTTCATAAGTCTCATAACTGAAGGACAACTACCACCTGGTATAACCAAGTCGGTGGTAAGATCATAAGTTTAATATATCAAATATGCCAAAGGAAAACTGCCCACTTGACATACCGAGTCGGTGGTAAGGTCATAGTCTCATTTCTAAAGGACAACTTCCTACCTAACATATCGTGTTGGTGGTAAGGTCATAGTCTAATATACGGAGCCGACCGGGCTCATATCACGTCTGTCTAACACATATGGCATAAAATGACAAATTTTAAGACTGCGATCTGAATAGGCCTCTTTCATAATTCATAGCTGCACATAAGCACATATATCACATAAATCTTTCAAATAGAACTTAGATGCACATACTCATAGACTTACATAGTTATAAGAATGTTTGAACAACATAAAGAATTCAAAAAGCTCTATAGACGACGCTTTGGCACATTTAGGATTTGGGAACTCGATAACCTGATGTTTAGCTTAAGGGAGAGGAATTATGGAGTCTCCCCTTAGCCTCACATACCTAATAACATATACACGAGATAAAGGAGAAGCAAGACAACACATTTTCAATTTGACAAGCACATTTACCCTTACTAGCTCGCGACATCTTTACTTGGCTTAAAATCATTTACACATTATCATCCTGGCTCTTTCACCAATTTCGCTTAGCAACCAGAACTTTAAAAACATTTAAAATCACACATATATAACATATAGTAAAGGAACAGCTCAGGGTGCCTGCAATTATGAGACTTGAGACTTGATTTATAGCTACAACACAATTGGAAGTAACACGTATTTCATCTCACAGTTACTTGTTACAAACATATTTAATGATTCAAACTCAAAGTCATGCACTTTAGGACCTTTGGACATAATAATAATTTCTTTAATATGAGTGTGAAGATATAGGAAAATTTTCCCTTTTGGCGGTATATATTCATGCTTGAACAATAAGGATAGGACGCCTTAACATACCTCGCTCCGACATGCTTTTTTTAGTCGCTTCTTTCCTTCAATAACCAGAACATATACCCTTAAATTGCTTAAGTTCATAACCAAGTGATGAGGCTGTTTCATGCCAATTTATGAAGCCAAAATGTCAGACCCACAGCAGCCACCACAACAACACACAAGACAACATTTTAGCATAATACTACAACTTGTTCTATACACCTTTAAGGAAAGAATGGAAATAGGAAATTAACTAAATTCACTTGTAAAAAACCCCCATAAATATGTAGTATCTTTCCAGTAACACACAACTACAAAAACCTTCAAAAACGAGCAGTAACCTTCATCAAAATCGCACCAAAAATGGCAGCCAAACTTGGCGCCCAACTTCTACGTTCAAGCTAAGATTCTTGCAAGTTTAGATACTAGAATCACTTACCTTTTGCTGGGGAATTGTTCTTGGTTAAAAACATGAGTATTTCACTTCAACTTCTTGTCCAAAAACGTAGCAAGTTTTCTGTCCAACACGCAGCAAAAACAGTTGACAATCACACCAATCACACCTCCAACTTCTAGTCTTTAGTCATGAATTCAAGCAAGGTTAGTAATAGAATTCTTACCTTTTTACTTGTATTTAATCTCTACCAAAAGGGAGCATGTATGTATCTTAGAACTTCTTCAAAAACACAGAAGCTTCACCACAACAAAACTGCCCAAACGCAGCTACAAGGCAGCAACAACTTCACCGCAACATTGCGTTCACTTCCATGAACTTTTGCTTGAATTTTGGTGGTGGTTTGTTGATGGATTCCTCTTGATTTATTAGGCTTGGTTACTGTAAAAAAGAGAGGTTATATGTGTGTAAGAAAGCATTTTAATTCTAGAAAATTTGATAATGAATCATAAGCCAAACTTTAGATATATATATCTAATTGGGGCGATGGTGTCTTTTTAGGGCGGTGGCCAAGTTGTTGCTTGATAGTGCTCCAATAAAAGGCCTATAACTTTTTACACTAAACTCTAATTAGTGAACAATTTGATGTTATGAAAACTATACTCAAATATATTTAATTTGATAGTTTGTAGAATTTATAACTCCTTCTAGATTGGGAGATATGGTCATTTAAAGTTGAGCATTACTTATAAACTTTACATACTCTTTGGTTTTCCCTTTGTATATGTTTCCCTCCTTACCTACAACCAATATACAACCCATACTTCCATTAATATAGAATATAAACATCAAATAATAATCAAAAAATTTCCAAGGTGTAACATCCTCCCCCTCCTCCCCCCTTAGAAACATTCATCCTCGAATGAGGGTTAACTTCACTTAACCCGTTCTAGGAACATACAATCAGATACTTAAGGTAGTGAAATAGTAAATACATAGCTTGCTATCACATCAATGAAGCAAATAAGTGGGGATATTTCCTTCTCATCTCCTCCACTATTTCCCAAGTTACTTCTTCAATATTGTTACTTCACCATAATACTTTAATGGAGGTAACTTTCTTAGTTCAAAGCATCCTAACCTGCCAATCAAGGATGGCAACTGGGACTTCCGCATAGGTTATCTCCTCCAAAATCTGTACATCCCCAATAGGCATAATATTGGCTGGATCCTCGATGCATTTTTGCAGCATCGAAACATGAAATACTGAATGGGGTTCTGCTAGTTTCGATGGTAACTGTAACTCATAGGCCACTTTGCCTACTTTGTGGATGATCTTATAAGGCACCATATACCTAGGTACTAACTACCTTTCTTACGAAAATGCATAACACCCTTCATAGGCGATACCTTTAGGAACATCCAATCGCCAAATGCAAACTCTAATGCCCAACGACGGACATCCGCATAGGACTTTTGTTTGTTGTGGGCTGTCTGGAGTCGATCTTTGATAAGTTTCATCTTGTCAATAGCTTGCTGCACCAAATCTGACCCCATTAGTTCTCACTTGCTGAGTTCGAACCAACCCAATGGCAACCTACATTTTCACCCATATAGAGCTTTATATGGGGCCATCTGAATACTCATTTGGTAGTTGTTATTATAGGAAAACTCTATTAAGGATACATGATCATCCCAGCTTCCACCAAAATCCAACACACAGGCACGCAACATATCTTTGAGTGTGTAACTGGTGCGTTCATCCTGTCCGTCCGTTTGAGGATGAAATGTTGTACTGGGACTTACCTGAGTGCCTAGACCTTTTTGGTAAGATTTCCAGCAGTTTGCTGTAAACTGGGAAACTCTGTCAGAAATAATGGATAAGGGAACACCATGGAGGCAAACTATCTCATGGATATAAATTTTGGCATAGTCCTTAGCCGCATAGGTAGTTCTGACAGATAAGAAGTGGGCTGATTTCATCAGCCTATCAATAATAACCCAAATAGAATCATGCTTCCTACGCGTCGGATGCAAACTTATGATAAAATCCATATTAATCACCTCCCATTTCCACGCTGGGATCTCTATGTTCTAAATCAAGCCTCCAAGTATCTGATGCTTGACCTTCACTTGTTGACAATTAGGGCATTGAGTTATGAAACTCATGATGTCTTTCTTTATGCCATACCACCAATACAGCTGCCTCAATTCACGGTACATTTTGGTAGCAACTGGGTATCTTAAATATCGAGAAAAATGAGCCTCATTCATAATATGTATCTGTAGCTCACCTACACTAGGCACATATAAGCGGACCTGGTATCTGATGTTGCCCAAGTGCACATAGTCGTCATGTAATATAGGGATGGAAGTCCAAATTATCGATCCCTCAAAGCCTTGTCACCTTAATCGTTCAAGGTTATTTCTTATTTCTCTATTCTATCAAACAGTCAAAATGGGAAATGGTTTGGGAAATTAACTACTTAAAACATTAAATTTAAAATTAACAAAAGACTATTGCAAACTTGGTTTTACTTCAGATGATGATGAAAATCTTGGGAAATGGCACTTTTCAGTTTTAGGTTAAGTTTTCAAGACGTGATTACACTAAAATGATTCTTTTGATGGTTGCTAGTTGCAAGTTTCTATCCCATTCCTTGCCACTCTCCTGAGCATCCAAGAACTATCTCATGAACCCTAACGCCTATATCCCTATGGTCGTAGGAGAAGCATGAAACGATGGCTATGCCTACTTGTATTTCAACTAAATAGGTTTGAAAGATATATCCCTATCCTCAACTACAACTTCTATCCTATCACCAATGGGTTCAAGGGTCTTCGAATTCCTGTTCTATATTTACCTTTTACCCTTTCAGTTCCTTTTGCCAGGTTCAACCAAAAGCTAACAGATTTACTCACAAGTTGATCAGGCTAATCAATAAGCAATTAAAACAAGTAAATATAAAAAACCAATAATGAAGAATCGAAACTAGTATAAAGTAGTCTTTCAAACATTCCACCATGGCCAAAACCCTAGAGCATGAGTTTAGCCACTCATAGACAACTAAAAAACAAAGACTTAATCATCATCACTCAAAGTAAAATAAAAAAGAAAAGAAGAAACCTAGTGTAGAACTTGTCTCTTCTTCAAAATGGCTTACAAACCTTGCAAAATGATGTACGGAATGTTAAAGTGATCAAAAGATGATTAAAAACTTACCTAGTGGCTATGTATATAGTTGAGCCTTCAAATGATACTTTTTCTCTCCAACACATAGCTTTAAAATCACCAATTTCTGGTCCAAAATAATCCTGGCGCGCTGCCCCACCTATAGCCCCAAGTTGGGCTCAAGTGTACTTTGAAGTTTGGCTCTGGGCGCCCAGCCTCATCCGTTGAAACAAGGAGTTAGCCAAATTTCAACACTTCTGGATCATCCGGGCGCCCCGCGCCACCTATCTCGCCAGAGTGTGAGTCAAATTTCATGGCTCTAAGACCTCTCTGGTGCCAGCCTCATCTATCTCACTAGAATTTTGGGATTTTTCTCTAAGTCTAGGGCTCTGTGCCTCTCATCTCACAAAGGTATTTAATGAAACATCTTTGAATTTTGGGACATGGCGCTGAGCGCCAACGTAGCCCCAAAATTGCTGCACATTTCTCTGAGGATGGGGACCTGTTGTTGGGCGCCATAACCCCATATCCTTTTTCTCAGTTTCTCAAACATTCAACCTTGGGTCAGTTTAGGTACTTTTTCCTTAATTTCCTACTCAAAACATCTCAAATCATTTGTTAGCATAGAAAACACACAAACACATAAATTTTATGCATTTTATAAGGCTTATAAACTCAAAACAAGGTAAAAGATGGGCAAAAACATGGAAAATTGGCATATGAATATGCCCAACATCACCATCCCACACTTAAACCATTGTCATCCTCGAATAATCGTTAATACACAAATAAACTCATCTTTTACCATCACTCTTGGCCCCTCTATCAATTCATACTCAACCAACTAGCATAGAGCATAGATTAAGTAGATCATCAACATACATCAATTCTCATCAAGCACATATAAAGTCTTCACAATTCATACCACACAACCTCTATAATTGACCCATTCTTTCAAAACGAAAGGCCAATATTATTAAGTATGAAGCATGCAACAAATAGTACACTGACTTAGATATCTTATGCCCCTCATTTTTAGTGATGTTCCTCTCTCAAATTATCAATGAAAACATAAGGAGTATAGAAAGCAAGGAGCTCTCACGCTCACAAATGATGTAACGCACATATGTCACGTACCATAAGCTTTCTCTTCATATATATTTAGACTACTTTGTTGTTTCAAGAGATTCGGATCACAAGAACTTTTCTTGGTTGTAATATCGTCTAAGGGACGTGTAGAAATGACATTTATTTTATAATGACTACCACCCTAAGAAATTTTAAGATACTTTTCATTTTTCTTGTCCACCACTTTTTTCTTGTTGTTCACCCTTTGCTTAACTCACCCTTTTTCTCTTCTTCTCATGTCCGTTTATTCACTAGTTGACTGCTAATGTTTTCTTATAGCATCAATAAGGATTTTGCAATTAAAGCTCTATCTTTTATTGTCCTAGCAGCAAGTAAATAACACAATTCTATGGGAACCCCTTTTCCTATATTTCTCCTCTTACCAAATTTTTTATTTAATTGTTAGAAGGTTGTACTTTGATTTCACTAATCTATGAAACAAGTAAAATGAAGATTGATTTGGAAAATTAAACTACTAAAACTTCAAATGTAAAAATTAACTAAAATGAATGCAAACTTGATTGTATTTCGATAATGATGCAGACTAGGACAATGCCAGTTGGTTGGTTTCAAGTTGAGTTTTTCAAATGTAATTAACTAGCATGATTCTTCCTACGGTTGTTAGTTGCAAGTTACTATCTCATTTCTTGCCACTATCCCTAGCATCCAAACACTATTTTATGAACCCTAACGCCTATATCCTATGGTCATAGGAGAACAATGAAATGAAGATTATGCCTACTTGTATTTCAATTAAATGGGGTTGAAGGGTATCCCTATCCTCAACATCAACTTCTATCCTATCACCAATGGGTTCAAGGGTCTTTGAATTCATAGTCTATATTTATTTTTAACCCTTTCGATTTCCTTTTGCAAGTTCAATCAAAAGCCAACAGATTACTTGCAAGTTGATCAATCTCATAAATAATAAATTAACACAAATAAATATAAATAACCATAAAAGAAGAATCAAAACTAAGTCTATTTAGTCTATCAAATAATCAACAAATCACCATGGCCAAAACTCTAGAATATGAGTTTAGCCACTCATAGACAAGCGGAAAAATAAATACTTAGTCATCATCATACAAAAATACAAAGTAAAGAAGAGAAAACCTAGTTGTAGAACCTTGTCTTCTTTCCAAACGGCTTACAAGCTTTCATGAATGAACTACGAAATAAAAATGAGTAAACATTGTTTCCAAAAAGTCCAAACCTATGTAACAAATAACCTAAAGCTTATATTTGTAGATTAGTGTTCAAATGACCTTTTCTCCCTTCAATACTTAGCTTTACAATCAGCATTTTTAGTCATGGAATGCCTCTGGCGCATCGCCCCTCCTATCTCACCACAGACTTAGTCAAAATTCCAGCAATTTCATCTCCAGGTAGGGTTTGACGCGCCGCCTCCTTCATCTTGCTAAGTTTTTCATTAAATTTCTCTATGTCTTCGACACCTCTGGCGCAGGGCGCCACTCATCTCGCCAAATTTTTAAAGTGCAATTCTCTGAAGTTTGCGAGTTGGCGCAGCGTGCCAGCCACTGAACCAAACCTGTTATATCCTCAAATATTCATTTCTTGCATCATTTTGAGCCCATTTTGCCTAGTTTCCTGCTCAAATCAACTTAAATCATTTGTTAGCGCATAAAACACACACACATGAATTTAAGCATAAATTAAGGATTAAGAACTCAAAACATGATCAAATATAGGTAAAAACATGGAAAATGGGCGTAAAATATTCCCAACATCACCACCCCATACTTAAACCATTTTTCATCCTCGAACAATCCTTAAAACACACCCAAACTCATGTTTCACCATCACACTTGACACCTCTATCAACTCATGCACAACCAACTAGCATGGAGCATATATAAAGTGGTTTATCATCATACAACAATTCTCAACAAAGCACATGAAAATATTTCACAATCAAAAGAACACACAACCTCTATAAATGACTTTTTTAACACAAAGGGCCAACATGATTAAGTGTGACACATGCAACAAGTTGTACACCGAATTGGACCTTTTTGTGCCCCTCACTTTTAGTGATGTTCCTCTCTCAACTTCATCAATATAATACATGAACATAATAAGTAAGACAAACTCACACTCACAAATGATGTAATACACACATGCAAAATACCATAGACTTACTCTTCATGTACGTTAAGACTACCTAATTACTTCAAGAGATTAAGATCACAAGGACTTTTCTTGATTGTAGTGTTGACTAAGGGATGGGTTGGATTGATATTTCATTTTATAGTGAATACCACCCTAAGTACTTTTAAGACATATTTCGCTTTACTTGTCCACCTCCTCTTTCATTGCTTCTTCACCTTTCCTCTACTCACCCTTGTCTTTTCTTTTTGTACCCCATTTTTTACTAATTGACTGCTTGTTTTCTAATTATAGAATAACTAAGAATTTTTCAATTAGAGCTCTCTTTTTCAATTTCCTAGCAGCAAGTAAACAACACAATTTTGATGGACCTTCTCACTTTTCTTTCCTTACCACCACTTTTCTTTTTCCCTTAACATTATACTTCGGTGGACCTTTACTTTCAAGTCTCAAAGTGCCTAAGACTACTTTGGATCAATAAGTCTAAGATCTCACAACAAGAGTGATTAAGCTACTATTGAGGCTAAGAAAGAACAAGGCTTTCAGGCTCAACGGGTAACTAGGGAGAATAATTAGGCAGATAAAACAACTACGGGGAAAAAAATTGGCTTCTTCAAAGAAGTACCTTGATTATCTCTCAACTCCCTACCAACTAGTTATCCTACATACACTAAGGCAAGTTATTGTTTCTACCATATATATACAAAAAAATTCAGCTCACCTCTCATGGCAAGAAGAATCTAATCAGTTTCTACAACTACACATTCACACAATCATATTGAATGACAAGTTAATTTTATAATTAAGCCCTAAGGATATGTTGAGTCAAATTAAAGAGATATAGGTGTCTCTCATGGATCCTCACTCATGAAATCAATATGACCACTCTATTTACTCTAGCAAAGCAGCTAAGCAAAATATCAACAAGCATACAAGTGGATGACCTATGACTCAATCCTAAAAAATTTAAAAAAAAAGCGTCGAAACTTCCCTTAAGATGGTCATCATCCATATATCACAGGGAAACGTCATTACTCTATGATTGAAAAGACTCAAACAAAACAAAACAAAAATGAAATTTTTTTCCGAAATAAAGCAACCAAACGTAACATAGTCAAGACAAATAACAAGTCAAACATCCCAAGGATCCAAGTCACTATACTAGCTATTATAACCCATGACCTATGAATCATGAAGCTACTGCTACGAGGTATGACATAATAATACTACAACCTACAAATATAGCAATTAAATAACAACAGGAATCTAATTTTCCTCCACCCCACACTTAAAAAGGTGCATTGTCCTCAGTGCACACACTATCACATCAAAAAGGGAGAGAAAAGAAACTTCCTAGTAGCTAAGAATCATCCTGTATGGCACCTGTAGCAGCATCATCAGCCTCCTCCATGTCTAAATCATCAACACCATCAGTAAGGACTGTAGCCTCATCATCATCAATTGGCTCCTCAAAAGTCGGGCCTATTCGGCACATCAACATAACACTATTTGTGAGCGGGTACCGTGCCTCTAAAGTCGTCATCTCCTATGTAGTAGCTGGTCAACCTCATATCTTCAGCTGTAATTCCAACATCCCAAACGTATGACCCTGCCAACTCTCATCTCGAGTTTATCGATCAGCTATAATAAGAGAAGGACCTGCAGAAGGGGCAGTCTCCTTCACCTTTATGACGCCAATCATCTGTCCAACAAAATGTCTTACCAAAGGTAAAACTAGGTCTGCATCCTCCTCCTCGATACCTACCTCCCTCAAGTACATGGTCAAGAGACTGCCATGACAATATTTACATCTACAATTATCTTATGATATCCTCATATTATAACAAATCATAGTACCAAAATTAATTGGTATTCCCTTCATCAACATGTACACCAAGACAATCCGCTCGCGAGTCACCTCTGTCAAATGTGTCCTAGGGAGAAAGACAGCACATACCAACTTCACCCACAACTTTTGCCTCCTTATTCAAATAGGCAAACGCAAGTGTGAAATAGGTGCCATTATGATACCTCTCCCATCAGGCGGATGAATACTCACCGCACAAAGTGTGGCGAATGTACCTGTATGGTGGTTTCTCCAAAAAATGAAATACTTCAAAAGATCTCCTATAGCTATCTCTAAGAAGGCATTGAACCTTTTAGCTATGAATCGCGCCCACTTGTCCTTTGATTTTGACCTTTGTACTCTCGCTGAATGAGGTGTCTCAATTTGCGTAGAATTCCCTCACCAAAGCGAGGTTGCACCTCTCCGTCTCATTGAAGATATAATCAGCTCCCAACTTATGTATGTTGTCTTTAATAGCCAGGAACTCAAGTACCAAGCGGCGCTCATCTATCAAGTTCTCAGGTGCATAATTGGCTTCTTTTTGAGTGTTAAATGAAGTAAGCCCATGAGGCTATACTTCTTTCGATCCTAATATCCTTGCGGGGTCTGCTTTGGAAGCCGATGAAGTAGCTTCCATTTTTCTTGATCTAACCCTCTTTCAGCTCTTCTCATCTACAATCACCTTCTTTCCTTTTGGTGCTAGGGTACCTATCAAGAAAAAGATCAAGAACTTTACAAAATTAGTTTGTGAACCAAATGGCTTGCTAACCATCTGTGGAAGGTGCAAAATTTCCCCCACACTTAATTTGCTAGTATATATGTGAGAATTTGTCAAATAGGATACTCAAGACTTCTCCCATCACAATCCTATCTCAACAATCCAATGTAATTCACTAACTCATACTACACCAAGTTCATGAAATTTTCTTTCTTTTCAACCCTCCTCTAGCTTTTAACTTTTAATCAAGAATGTATTATCTATCCCTCTCACTTTCCTTCTCCAATTCACAATTCAAGTAATTTCATGTAATGTAGTAACAATATTAAATTCAATCAACCAACAATAAAAAATTCACTACCATTCAACATTAATAAATCAAGAATTTCACCAACTCAAGCAAATATCACATTCAACAATTCAAAGCTTCATGTACTTTGTTTCTCTACAATTAATGCACCTATCCACCAACATTTCAAAATTCAATTCACCTATGCCCATCATCCCCACAAGTTCAAATCACCATATTCAACAACGAACCAAGCTACCTAACAAAATAACATACAATCATGGAAGTATTTAAGACTTTAAGCTCATAAAACTCAAAACATGAAATTTAAGTTTTTCACCAACAATGGTGATTTTTGGGTTCTAAATCTTGGGGGGGAAGGGTGTGTGAGCATGCTTGCATCATTAATCAAACAAGAGAAAAGAAATATACTTATTTGAGTTGAAGATGAGAGCTTCACCAAGTTGTTGAAGAAGACAACAATGGAGGGGAGAGGGAATTGGACTTACAGCCTACGGGAGAGAGAGAGAGAGAGAAATTTTTGCTTTTTGTTTTTCAAATTTTTGAGGAAAAAGGATGAATGGGACTTTAAAGAAAAGGTTGGGCATGGGATTTTATGTCATTATAAGGTCTTTTGAGTCAATATTATCCCAAATTGACCAACAATTTTCATCCATCAAGCCTCTGGCATGCCGCCCCCTCTATCTCACCACAGACATAGAAAAAAAATATTCTCTGGAGATAGGGGTTGGTGAAGCGTGCCCCATGTAGCCTCACCTGACAAAATTTTCTACTTTTAGGATTTAACTCCTGGCGTCTCACTCCAGACTTACACTTTTAGCTCAATGTCCCATCTTGTTCTTTCCTCTTACGCCCTATTCGTCTCTACAAAACATATAAAAATATACAAAATGTTAAAAAGTATGGGTTGCCTCCCATCAAGAACCTTAGTTATCATCGTGGCACGACATTCACGGGCTACCTCATGCAGCACTTGCTGCTCCACTCTTTCATGTGAGTGGACTTATGACATACCAAGGATCTGCTAAACTTTCATGCAACACTTGCTGCTCCGCTAACTGATTACAACCTCCAGGTTCTTCGGCCGGCTTTACCTTAAAATTCTTATAATGAGGTGGCATTGGTGCTGCTCTGAACACTTCAAACACTGCCTCTTGACCATATACTCTCATAGACATCTTTCCCGACTGCATATGTATGACTGCGTCACCGGTGGCTAAAAATCCTCTACCCAGAATAAGGGAAACTGTTGCATCTGCCTCATAGTATAAGATTATGAAGTCCACCGGCAAGATGAAGGTCCTACTTTAATCAAGACATCTTCAATGATTTCCTCTGGATAGGCCATAGGCTGATCAGTAAGCTGCAACATCACTGTGGTAGGATGTGATTCACCTAGTCCCAGTATTGTGAATAGGCTTGAAGGCATCAAACTGATGCTAGCACCCAAATCACACAAAGCTAAACCAACTTCCTTGCTTCCAATAGTGATATAAATAGTGAAAGTCCCAGGATCCTTTAACTTTTTAGGAATTTTCTTCTTGATTCGGGAACTGCACTCTTCCGTAAGAGCCATGGTTTCAAACTGTGTATGCCTTCTCTTATTAGCCACGATATCCTTGAGATACCTACCATACTTCAGAACTTCCTGCAAAAGCTCCACCAATAAAATATTCACATGAACCTACTTCAACAACTCAAGAAACTTGCTACAGGTTGTGTCCTCTGTTTTTTTCTTCAACCTTTAAGGAAATGGGGGAGATGGTCTAGCTACTACAATTTTCGATTGTGGGTTGCTAGACTCCTCCACCTCAGTCTTGGATTTCACCGCCTGTTCCTCATCAACTTTTTCTTTTTCGGGGACAACCTCACCCAGCTCCTCACAACTGCACAAGGAAATAACAATTACATTTTCCTTTGTGTTCTTATTGGTATTATCTGGGAGTGCACCCTATGGCCTTTGTTCTGTTGTAGGGCCAATTGCCCTATTTTCTTTCAAGCTCATGGATGGACTTTTGCATTTCATTTACCACTTGTGTTTGTTGCACCATCCATTGCTTCATTGTTTCCTTAAGAGAACTACTATGTTGTTGTCCCTATGGCCTTTGATAAGTGTTTTGGGGCCTTTGGAAGTTTTGATTCCCTCCCATGGGGGATTTGCTCCATTCCATTACCCTTGATTATAGTCATTACCTGCAAAACCTCCACCATGAAATTATTGTCCACAAACTATACAGACTCAGGATTACGAGAACAACCTGAATAGGTGTGACCTTCTCTACACGCCTCACATGATGGTGGTGGGATTTGTACCTTCTATACCCGCTGCACTTGGCCTCCTTCTGGTGTGGTCACCAACTTACTAATCACATTCACCAACTAGCTAATGTCTACCCTGATTGCAGCTACACCATCCACCTCAAGCTTTCCCAACATCTTTTCTACTGCAAATCCTCTGCCAGAATCCTGGTAATCTTGACTCCCCGAAGACATGAGGTTTAAGAGAGCCTAAATTTCATCATAACTTTTGGACAGAATCTGTCCTTCTGTAGTAGCGTCAAGGAGTATCTTAGATTCGTGATTCAAACCCTCAATGAAGTTGTGCCCAATTATCTCCTTAAGTTGCATATGGTGTGGACAATCCCTCAAGTAACCCTTGTAATATTCCCATGCTTGAGCTAGTGTTTCTCCATCTTTCTGTATGAATCCGGAGATCTTTCCCCTAAGTTCTTTAGTTCTTCTTGAAGAGAAAAACCAGTTGATGAACTTATTAAAGAGGATTTCCCAAGTGGTGATGGATCCTGCAAGCTCAGTTTGAAGCCACTCCTTGGCCTCTCCAACTAGTGAGAACGGAAATAGAGTAAACTTGACATATTCATTTGACATGTTCTGTTAGTGGAAGTATTTAGATGCCTGTGGGGATCCTTGTGCGGCATGCCCTGAAATTTCAAGTGTTTTGGACTAACTGCACAGTCCCTTCATTCAGCTCGAAGTTCCTAGTGATGGCCGATTTAACAATTGCTTTAGAAGCATTTTCCATATTTGGCCTAGCAAACTTCATTACTGGAACTCTCTCATTCTCTTGACATGCTGCTTGAATGATGTTTTCCATGGAAAACCTTTGAAAGGTTCTATTTAAGGATCAAGAGAAGCTACGATTGGTCCTTGATTTTTCATGCTTGGCATACACTGAAGCGAACAACCCTGTGAACTTCAACAAAATTAAGAAACAAACGTAAAATACAGACTGGAAAAACAAAATTCTAACCTACTAACAATTAAACAACATTCAAATCCCTGGCAATGGTGCAAAAAACATGATGTCACCTAAGCGCACGCAAGCGCACATGGTCATCAAGTAATATAGGATTGTTAAATCCAGATATTATACCAACAGGAACTTGTCAATTTAATCATTATAAGGTTGTACTTTTATTTCACTAATCTACAAAACAAGTAAAATGAAGATTTATTTGGAAAATTAAACTATTAAAACTTCAAATGTAAAAATTAACTAAAACGAATGCAAGCTTGATTATATTTCCATAATGATGACAGACTAGGGTAATGGCACTTGGCTGGTTTCAGGTTGAATTTTCCAGACGTAATTAAACTAGCATGATTCTTCCTACAGATGTTAGTTGCAAGTTATACTATCCTATTTCTTGCCACTATCCCTAGTATCTAAGAACTATTTCATGAACTGTAACTCTTATATCCCTCTGGTCACAAGAGAACAATGAAACGATGATTATGCCTACTTGTATTTCAACTAAACGGGTTTGAAGGGTATATTCCTATCCTCAACAACAACTTCTATCCTATTAGTAATGGGTTCATGGGTCTTTGAATTTTGTTTTGTATTTATTTTTAACCCTTTTGATTCGCTTTGCCAAGTTCAATCGAAAGCGAACAGATCACGTACAAGTTGATCAATCTCATAAATATTAAATTAACACAAATAAATACAAGCAATCATGAAAGAAGAATCAAAACTAAGTTTATTTAGTCTATCAAATAATCAATAATTCACCATGTCCACAACCCTAGAACATGAATTTAGCCACTCAAAGACAAGCGGAAAAACAAATACTTAGTTATCATCATGCAAAAATACGAAGAGAAACCTTAGTTGTAGTTCCTTGTCTTCCTTCCAAACGGCTTACAAGCTTTCATGAAAGAACTACAAAATAAAAATGAGTAAATACTGCTTCCCAAAAGTCCAAAACTATCTAACAAACGACCTAAGGCTTATATTTGTAGATGAGCCTTCAAATGACCTTTCTTCCCTTCAAGACTTGGCTTTAAAATCAGCATTTTTCATCACGAAATGGCTCTAGCGCGCCACCGCTCCTTTCTCGCCATAGATTTGGTCAAATTTCAAGAAATTTTAGCTCTAGATATGGTCTGGCGCCCCGCCCCCTTCATCTTGCCAAGGTGTTCGTCAAATTTCTCTAAGTCTTGAACACCTCTTGCGTAGGGCGCCACTTATCTCGCCTAATTTTAGAAGTGCAATTATTTGAAGTTTGAGGGCTGGCGCGCCATAGTACCAGACTGAGATTTTTTTCTCTAAATATTGGGAATTGGTGCGGTGTGCTAGACATAGCACCAAACCCATCAAATCCTCAAATCTTCATTTCTTGCATCATTTTGAGCCCATTTTTTCTAGTTTCCTGCTCAAATCAACTTAAATCATTTGTTAGCACATAAAACACACACATACATGAATTTAAGCATAAATTAAGGATTATGAACTCAAAACATGATGAAATATTGGTAAAAACATGGCAAATAGGCATAAAAATATGCCCAACACCAAAGACCCCTTAATCCTTTTGCAAGAAAATTGAGGTCTTCTCTCTATCAAAATTGTCCACATAATAGTGCTTCACCCTTTGGCCATTAACCAAGAAGGTTTTGTATAACCCCAAAGGCTTCAACTCGACTACACCGTGTACATTCACATTCACAATTTCAAATGGGCCCAACCACTTCAATCTCAACTTTCTCCCAAATAGCTTTAATCTCGGGTTGTACAATAATACTAACTTCCTTTCTTGAAATTCATGAGGTTGATTACACTTACAATGCACCCTCTTAGTCCCCTCCTTTTACATTTTTGCATTTTCATATACATTGAAATGGAACTCATAAAGCTCATATAGTTGCAGCAACCTTTTCTCACAGCAACTTCCAAATCCATATTCAAGTTTTGAATGGCCCAATATGCTTGGTGTTCTAGCTCAACTGATAAATGACATGCTTTCCCAAAAAATAACCTATATGGTGAAATACCAATAGGAGTTTTCAAAGCTATCCGGTAAGCCCATAGTATATCATCCAACTTGCTAGACCAATCTTTTATATTTGTACTCACCGTCTTTGTTACACCCCGTAAAGAAAGATCGGACAAGCGCCAAGTCTGCGCGTCGCAAGGAAAATGTGACTTATAAATCGCATTCGATGAATGTGACTTATAAATCGCATTCCATGAATGCGACTTATAGGTCCCAACTATATAAGCCCCCAACTTCGGTTTATTTCATAAGTTTTCCATAATTTACAGAGAACACACAGGGAAACAGGGAGAACGAGGTTTCTTGATAATTTCCGTCCGATTACGCCGTCAAATGTGGTCCAAACTCGAATTAATCCTAGATACCGAGGTATTAAGCAGCAAGGAGCATTCCTACGGATTTAGTTTCACGAAATTCAGCCGGCGAATCATCATGCTACCGAGCCAAGGTAAGTGGAATTGCTCCAAATTAGTGTCAATATACTCCTAGCCCTAAAGTGAGTATTTCTCCCTTCTAGACTTTCGAGAAATAGC
>JACEIK010015364.1:7420-19462 GCA_018107945.1 Datura stramonium | reverse complement strand
TTTCCAGAAACCTGAGATAGAGCTAACCAGGCACCAGATGTGCCTAGGCCCACCAGTTAGCAGTCCAGGTCCTACTAGGGCACCAGGTGCCAGTCATACCACCCAGGGCGGGGCGTGACACGTATATGGTGACGCTTCAGGCGTTGAGTTAGGATGCGTGCTGATGCAGCACGGTAAGATAATTGCTTATGCTTCGAGGCAGCTAAGAAAGCATGAAAGGAACTATCTCACGACCTGGAGTTAGCTGTAGTAGTTCAAGCCTTAAAAATCTGGAGACATTACCTGTATGGGATGCACGTGGACATTTTTACTGATCATAAGAGCCTCCAAAACATCTTCACACAGAAGGAATTTAATTGCAGCAACGTCGTTGGTTAGAGTTGCTGAAGGACTACAGCGTGAATATTTTATATCACCCAGGGCAAGCCAATATTGTAGCAGATGCACTTAGCCGCAGATCTATGGGAAGCTTGGCACATCTAAGGCCAGAACAATGGGAAATGGCTCGAGAATTGCACCGATTAGCCAGCTTAGCTGTCCGAATTGTGGACTCAGAGGATAATGGGGTTGTGATTCAAAATAACGCAGTATCATCCCTGGTTATGGAGGTGAAAGAGCAGAAGTATGAAGATCCTAACTTGGTACAACTTAGAGATAAGGTTCAACAAGGCGAGTTAGCGGCATTTGAATTGACAGAAGATGGGGTCTTAAGATTTAGGGGTCGCCTCTGCGTTCCTGATGTGGCGGGACTTCGCTAGCAGATCATGGCAGAGGTGCATTATTCCCGTTATTCTCTTCACCCAAGTTCGATAAAGATGTATCATGAAATAAAGGAAATATATTGGTGGCAGGGAATGAAAAAGGGTGTAGCAGAATTTGTAGCACAATTTCCTAGCTATCATCAAGTAAAGGCCGAACATCAGAAACCCGGGGGATTAACTCAAGATATAGCAGTGCCTATGTGGAAATGGGAAGCGATCAACATGGACTTTATGACAGAATTACCCAGTACCAGGCATAGATTTGATTCTATCTGAGTTATTATCGAGAGTTTAACGAAGTCAACTCATTTCCTACCAGTCAGGACTACCTTCTCCGTCGAGGACTATGCTGAGCTGTATATCAAAGAGATAGTCCGACTGCATAGTGTTCCCGCCTCTATTATTTCTGCAGAGGAGCATAGTTCACAGCTAGATTCTGGCAGTCATTTCAAAAAGGATTGGGGACACAGGTTAATGTGAGTACAATATTCCATCCTCAGACAGACAGTCAGGCAGAACGCACGATTCAGACACTCGAGGATATGTTATGGGCATGTGTGTTAGATTTTGGAGGAAGTTGGGACGAACATTTACCCCTTATCGAATTTGCATACTATAACAGTTACCACTCTGCAATTCAGATGGCGCCTTATGAGGCCTTGTACGGGCAAAAATGCAGATCCCCTATGGGTAGTTTGAAGTAGGGGATTCAGAGTTAGTAGGGTCTGATATGATTCACCTGTCAGAAGAGAAGGTCAAACTCTTAAAGAGTACTTATTAACAGCCCAAAGTCACCATAAGTCTTATTTTGATGTGCGGCGTAGAGGTTTGGAATTTGAGGTTGACAATTGGGTATTTCTCAAGGTCTCACCTATGAAGGGCGTGATGAGGTTTGGAAAGAAGGGCAAGCTTAGCCCTAGATTTATTGGCCCATATTGGATACTCCGGAGAATAGGCCGAGTAACATATGAACTAGAACTACCTCCAGAACTGGAGTTCGTCCATCCGGTCTTTATGTGTCAATGCTGCGAAAATGCATAGGAGATCCGTTCCGAGTGGTACCAGTTGAGGACGTTCAGGTCACTGAGGAGCTAGCCTACAAAGAAATTCCAGTTGATGTACTAGATCGGTAGGTTCACAGGTTAAGAACTAAAGATGTAGCCTTTGTTAAGGTATTATGGAGGAATCGAAATGAAGAAGAGATGACCTGGAAAGCCGAGGATGACATGAGGTCTAGATATCCTCACTTGTTCCAGGATTGATCCAGATTATGCAGTTAAAGGTGATGTTGTTATTCAGTTATTATTTTACTACTTGTGTTATCAATACTGTTAGTTAGCTACCTCCTTGTGATGAAATGGTTGTTTATAGCGTCCTGTGAGGCGCCTATGTTGGGCTTTTCTGTATTTCAGATTTTTGGATAGTCCATATTACAGAGGTAACTCTGCCAAAAAAATTTCTAAATCTTGGTTAAGAAGGTTAGCTTCGTTAAATTTGAAAATGACATTCGAGGACGAATGTTCCTAAGAGGGGGAGGATGTTTTACCCCATAAAATATCAACGATTAGTGAGGTACATGTAGACTTGTAACGAGTAAGAAGAGCTTGACGCGTGTGAAAAAAGTCTCGGAAGCGGAGTCGGGCGAGGATAGGCCGTGAGGAGCCAACACGATGCACTAGCCGGCGCGGCGTGCCAGGCCCACTGGCACATGGAGGGGCACGACGCGGGGCTGCCTTGGCGCTTTGGGTGGCGCGCGGTGCCTCCTGCCACCGCCTTAAGTATATATAAATACTTCTCTCTCTCACTTGAATTATTTCACATGTGATGCTCACGACCAAGGACTAAGGGAACACACAAATTTCAATTGTTTTTCGTCCGATTACGCTATCAAACACCGTCCAATCTCAAATTAACTTAGGGTAAGCAGTTTTAGGCCTACGGGAAGCATTACTACAGAGTTATTTCTCAAAAATTTGCTCCGCAAATCGGAACTCCACCGAGTAAAAGTTGTCAGAATTGCTCCAAATTAATTCCTACACAGTCACAGGCATTAGGTAAGCATTTCTCCCTTCTGAACTATTGGGGAATTATAGATTTTCGGCCAAGTTATTCAAAGTTGGGTTATAGTAAATTCTATTATCAAAAGTTATCGATATTTATCGAGTTTAGTATTGAAACTAGTTCTATTCTCTTAGTATAAAGGTTACAGTTGGAAAGAATCGTTGATTGCAAGTTAAACCTCACCAGTTAAATCAGAAATCAGCATTCGAGGTATGTTAAGAAAATTTCCTTCGGCAAGTTATTCCTGGCGTGTGGTAATACGACTTAGACTCTTGTAAGAAAGCCAGAGACATGGTTGTTGTGGTTAGCTACTATTATTAGTCTGAGATTGGTATTGTCTGTTTATATTGGGATTGACGCTTCCCTGTATAGCCTTCCATGACCAACCCTAGGGTTACTAGCTATGTCGACGCCTACGAGGCTATACAACGTCGCTCCAAGGAGCGATATGCCATCCCAAGGGACGATGCAGAGGCCCAAGGGCCATATTACAGTCCATTCCATGGCTGGACTATTATCTTTATGTCGTATTGGCATCACTAACCCTCGTCGATCCTGGTGCCCAAGGTTCAGTTATTAGAAGTCCACCGGACTCAAACACAGCTATAAATCAGGAGCCGAACGGGCTCAGTTGCAGACCTAGGGGACCGGTAGGACGGCTATAGTTACCTGTTGACTTATTTTGACCTTGTTAGGAGTTTTTAGATTGAAGTGAACTCACCAGGTCTTATGAGGGCCTCGGGCGGGTTATTCTATGCTGGTTGTACCTTCCGGACTTATGGGGGCCAAGTAATGTTCTTGTTTGCACTATTTATTGTTAGTTGTACAGCAGGTTATAAGGTTATATCAGGTTAACTCTCTATCCCTCCTATTGGATTTTTTAGTTTCATTATCAGTATTATTCAGTCGTTTTCTTTTACTACCTTACATATTTGGTACATATTGTACTGACGCCCATCTTTGGGGCGCTGCATTACTTTCCTGTAGGTACAGTTAGACGCATCTCAGGACCTCCCTAGTTATCAGCCGAGCCAGCAGTCTGATCAGCTCTTTTGTCTTGGAGTTGTTAGTTAGAAGGTTTGTTCTTTTGTTGTATAGTTTATGGGTAGGTCGCGGCCTGTCCCGACCATTATTCCACTCTTAGAGGCTTGCAAGCTACAAATTTCCAGTATTAGTTTTGTTGTTGGCCATGTGAGGCCTAGTGTAGCTATTAGTTAGCAGCCTTGTCGGCTATAGTATAGTTTTGATTGCTTGTTTCCATTATGAGATAACTAGACAAGATGGTGGTCTTGTCAGCCCGCATAGGATCCCTTGGTTCTGCTTATTGTTGGTTAGCTGTTTTCTTTTATAGGTAGTTATGCAGCCTTGTCGATCGAAGGTTGTGTTTACAATCGAGATATAGCTCATCGTTTTCTTGAATTGGAAAGCAGGTGTGCACTAGAGGTGCATAAGCCTAGTCAGGTCAGTTCAGATCCCAGTATGGCACCAAGTGCTAATCATATCTCTCAAAGCGGGCGTGATGAAATAAATCCTATAATAAAAGAAAAAGAATTATATGTGTAAAGGAAAGAAATCATATAATAAAAGAAAAAGAATTATATGCGTAATTTGGTTTTCCAACACCACCCCTCAAGTTGGAGGGGTGGAAGAAGCACCCAACTTGCTCAGAAGTTGATGATACACAGGTCTTGTCAACGATTTGATAAAAATATTTGCCAACTGTAAAGCTGATTTCACATAAGACAACGAGATCAGTTTGGCGAGATATTGTTGATGGACGAAGTGATAGTCAATCTCGACGTGCTTCGTTCGTTCATGAAAAACTAAATTTTTTGTGATATGAATTGCAGCAAGGCTGTCAGAGTGAAGAGGTACTGACAAGGATATCGGTACTCCGAGATCGTCAAAAATACGAATTAACCAAGTAAACTCAGCTACGACCCTCCGCATAGATCAATACTCAACTTTAGCAAAGTTGAGAGAAATTGACGTTTGCTTTTTACATTTTCATGAAATAAGAGAAGATCCAAGCGAAATATAAAATTCACTTACTGATCTTCATGAATTTGGACAGATACCCCAGTCGAGTCACAAAATGCCATCAATTTAAAAGAATAAAAAGCAGATATAACCAAACCAAGTCCTGGATCTTTGAGCAAATAACAAAGAAATCTTAGTGTAGCTGCAAGATGAGGTTCACGCGGATCTTGCATAAATTGACTAGATGTTGCATTGTAAACGATATTTTAGGTCTTGTATGTGTGAGATAGTTGAGCTTTCCCAATAAATGCCTGTATAAAGTAGGATCTTTGATAAGAATGCTTTAATGAGCTAGTAATTTGACAGTAGGATCCAAAATGTGAAGAAACAAGAGACAAATGCAGAGAATCAAATTTCTTCAACAAGTCTAATGTGAATTTCCTTCGAAAAATAACCATTTTAGTAAATTCTTTGACAATCTCCATAGTAAGAAAAAAATGCAACTAACCAAGATCCTTAATTTTGAATTCATTGTCTAAGAAGAGTTTTAAAGCCTGTAATTCACCTTCATCATTGTCTGTTAATAATATGTCATCCACATATACTGTCATAATAGAAATAGAGTTGGCAGACTTCTTAAAGAAAAGAGAATTATCAATAAGAGAATGACTGAATCTTTTAAAAATTGAGAGCAAAAGTGAGTTTAGCATACCATTATTTGGATGCTTGTTTAAGTTCATAAATGAATTTCTTGAGCAAACATACATGGCTAGGAGAAGGTAGTATAAGTCCAGGAGGAAATTTCATATAAACTTCCTCATTTAAATCACCATGAAGAAAAACATTATTAACATCTAATTGAAAAACACCCCATCCATTTTGAGTGCAATAGATACATCTAATTGTAGTCATCTTGACTACTGGGGAAAAAGTTTCATTATAATCAATTCCTTCTCTTTGCACATCATCTCTAATTACCAACCTAGTCTTGAGTCGCTCAATGCTTCCATCAGAGTGTTGCTTCACCTTATAAACCCATTTAGATGGTCGTACTTTTTTTTTCAGTAGGCAGCACAACAACATCCGATGTGTTGTTGAGATTTAAAGATGCAAGTTCTTTATCCATAGCTTCCTGCCAACCTGGATGATGTACCGCCTGAATATAGTTAACAGGTTCCTGTATACTAGTAATAGAGTTGAGCATGACTTGATTGTTGAAAGATAATTCACTAAACGACAAGAAATCATGAGTAACATGACTAAAAAAACATGTAGAAGTCACATTTGTAAGGTGAAAAGCACTCCAACGTAATCTTCCAAATAATCAGGTTTATTATTATTCCTAGAAGATTTTTCAAGTATAATTTGAATAATAGGCAATGAAGAAGAAATGCTAGGAGGTATATCAAAAGTGGAAGAAATATGATGAAGTATCGTTGGAAGTAGATGGAGATTGAGGCGGGATATTAGCCATAGAACATTATTAGAAATAGGCACATAATCAGAAGGAGAATCTGAGGAAAAGAAAATTTTGAGAGAGAATCAGAAGAAGCAGATGTAGTAGAAGGGAAGAAAGTAGGATGTAAAACAGATTGTGAAAGGAAAAAAAAATATTTCTCATGAAAAATCATATCCCTAGAAACTAAAATTTTCTTGATTTGTAGATCCAATACCTTATAACCTTTTTTCCATAAGGATATCCCATAGACACACAAGGTGAAGATTTATGATCAAATTTAGTTCTATTTAAAGGAAGAGTAGAAATAAAACACAAACATCTAAAACACTTTAAATGAGTATAAGATAGTTTAACTTTGAAAAGAATCTCAAAGGGAGTCTTGAAATTTAATACACTAGAAGAAAATCTGTTTACTAGGTAAGTAGCAACTAATAAATATTTCCCTCAATTGCTAATAGGAAGATGAGATTGAAATAGAAGAGCTCTTGATATTTTCAATAAATGCTTATGTTTTCTCTCCACTATTCCATTCTATTGTAAACACAAGTGATTTGATGGACCATTTCTTTGAAAATAAAAAAAATCAGATTGAACTTTCCTATTTTTCAATTCAAAAGCATTATAAGTTCTTATAATTTTAACTTTGAAATTGAACTGTCTCTCTATCATAGAAAGAAAATATTGAAGGACGGGAAAAAAAAATTTGATTTAGTACTAAGAAGATGAGTCCAAATAGCTCTACTAAAATCATCAACAATTGTAAGAAAATATTTAAATCCATCATGTAGTAGATTTATAAGGACCCCAAGTATCCACATGTATTAGATCAAATATAACTTTAGTGAAAATAGCACTAGACGAAAAAGATAGCTTTGATTGCCTTGCCATGGGGCAAATAACACAAGGAGAAGAGAAATTTGAACAAGATGTAGAAACTGAAAAAACTTTTTTCATATTACTCACTGGCATATGGCCCAATCTATAATGCCATAGTTTTTCTTTTATATTGGAATTAAAATAACTTGAACAAAAAGTAAATACATATCCTAAAGAACTAGAAAAAGATAGACTATAAGGACTGAAACTAGGTAGGCTATTTGTAGAAACTGCTGGATGACTTGAATTCAGAATGTATAAACCTTCTTGCTCTTTACCAAGCATTTGAGGGTTCTTCAATGAAGGTCCCTGCAACATGAAACAAGTATTAGGGGTGAAGAGTACATATTTTCTGAAGCTGTTTACACAATTTTTAAATGAAAATAAGATTGAACCTAAAAGAAGGAATGTATAGAATATTTTGTAGAGTTAGATTATATAAGACATAAATAGATCCTGAATGAGTAACTTTCACTTTGTGAGAATTAGGAAGAGTTACTATAACAGGCTTAGGAAGAAGATTTAAATTAGTGAAGAAACTTTTATCAAAAGTCATATGTCCAGATGCTCCACTATCTAATATCCAAGAATCACTGCCAATTTTAAATAAGTAACGTAAGAATTAAAGAACTTAGCCATACCAGCACATGTTATGTTTGCAGATGCATCGATATTTCCTGCATTCTTCTGATTAGCTTCTGCAAAAGTTGCATGAGTTGTGCAATATTTTTCTGACTCAAAGAGTTTAGATCTAAGGCATTCTTTATAACTTGTTGAGATTCTTCTCTTGTGCTAAAAACATTACCAGCAACAGGTCCCTTTTGATTTTTTTTTAGATATAATGAATTTGAAATCAGGCGGAAAATCATGGATCTTATAGCAGTTCATGGCCTATTTTCTTGCAATAATAATTACACACTAGAGAATTTTTCTTAACAAGATTTCTATGTTGAGATTTATAGTCATTTAACCTCTTTTCTCCGGAATTAGCAACAAGAAAAGAAGTTGATCCTCCTATATACATAGGAGTAATATGAATTTTCCTCTGTTTTTCATCTTGAATAACAAGGGAATAAGCCTGACCAATAATAGCAAGAGGGGAGGATAGCAAAATATTACTTCTGACCCCTATGAAAATGTCATTTAGACCCATAAGAAATTAAAGCAGCCTTTTATCTTGGTGAGCTTTAGCACCTTTTTTCTTTGCTCCCACACACACAATTGCAAGTAGAAAAAGTGTTTAGTGCATCTAACTCATCCCTTTTAGACTCTTCATCTTTGTGAAATAAGTAGAAATACCGTAATTTCCTTGAACTACAGAAGTTTGACATATTTTTGCACCATTAGTTGACCAAATCTATCTTTCAAGTACCATAAAATTTTGGCACTCTTGAAGTATAAAACAGATTCAACAATCTCCTTGGAAAGAGAATTGAGCAACCATGATAAGACCATGTCATTGCATATAGACCAAGCCTTTTAAAGATTTATATCAGCAGGAACAACTAGGGATCCATCAATGAATTCTAGTTTGTTTTTAGCTAAAAGAGCAATAATAATAACCCTTCTCCAGCCACCATATCCCCTACCATAAAAAATAGTAGAGATAGGTTTATGCCGGGATAATCAGAAGGGTGAATGTAAAATGCATGTGATGAATCCACTGCATTAGTTGTAGAAATTGCATCACTCCTTTCAGTGGTTTTAACTTGAACATTGTCAATAACAGACATTTCAGAAAATTAAGAAAAAGGAGACTAGAACGAAAAAATTTAACACTGCTCTGATACCATATAAGAATAAATAAAACAGTATAGAAAATTTTTCTTCTTGTATTTCTGAAAATGATTAAATCTATATAATTGGCCCCTAGGTCCACTAAAGAGATTTTTCAATATCAGTTTTGACTCTCATCGGTTCCTTCTCTAGGTCTTCATTTATTTCAAGCTGAACAGAGAGAGTTAGTTTAATCTTCTCCAGTTCATCTTCCAGTTCAACTCGAATTTTAGTAACAGACTTCATTCCTTCAGATATATTTTCCATGCATCTTTTAAGCTTATCTTCTAATGTGAGTTTATCTTTAAAAGACTCACTAAGTTCTTCTTTTATCTTTGTGATCTCACTAGCTAAGACACTTCTCACCTCTTCCGACTGTTCTAAGTCAGCAGCTAACCCATCCTTTTCATTTATAATTCCACGATAAGCATCAATTAGTACATTACTAAGAGCTACAGTTCCTTTTTAGAATAAGTTTTGAGCCTCTTTTGGATGTCAAGAAAATTTACCTCATCATCATCCTCGCTATCAGAATTGGCCATGAGAGCAAAAATTGAGTCGAAGCTAGATGGTTTATCTTCTTGAACAAATAGTGAGATATCCTTTTGATCATCTCCTCCTTCCTCAGACTCACCGGAGATATCTCCCCAAGCTGCCATTGCTTGCTTTACCACCATATCTGTAGCATCTCTTCTTTTGTATCGATCATGCACCTGGTTCCTCTGCTGTGTCCTTTCATCATTGCCTCGTGGATCTAACATATACTTTATGATTTTTACCACATCGGCTTTTTAGGTGCTCTCAAGAGTGGCAGCATATTTATTACTGAATTCTTGGTTCCAGAACATCATTGATGCAGGTTTCAATCAAAATAACTTTCATGCAGGTGAAATGTCACTAAATAAAAATCTTTGCTTTGAACTAAGTCAAAATTATAGGATAAGAAAGAAACTGCTATGCCATGTTTTAGAAAGTAAAAAGATAAATTTGGGGATATCTAAATATACATTAATGCAGTCAATTTAGTTTCGGTTTAAATTGATACGAAAAATTACTAAAGGAGCTGTTAGTGCATTTTTCATCTTAAGATAGATTAGAACACAAAAGACAATGTGTATACATATTTCTTTATTCTTCTGCTTATATTGAATCCTTCAACAATATCAATTTTTGGGGGTTCAAATTCGAAATTTGAGGCATTTATTACCTCTATGAAATAGATCCTCCTTTTTTGCATATCTCAAAATTTATAAATTCATATCATAACCATAAAATGCCAAGAAAACCAACATGATTCCCAAGCTCATTTGTGTCCAACTGTGGAATAGGTGTATCCGAACTCTGATTCTCCACTTCTTTGCATCTCAAAGTGTTGGTCTCGTCATTTTCTGAAATCAGCATTGTGAAAAACATGTGAACTTAAGGGTATAAGTAATTTTCCTTCACTGAAACCTAAACATGCCCGAGGCAAAGCAGGAAACTGGATAATATTTCAACAAACCAAGTAAATCTAGATCAAACTGAAGCAAGTCCCTTGTTTTAGGTGTAATATTATTACAAATAACACAGGCACAAATGCACATATTTCAAAATTTAATACCAAGTGCTAAGTTCAATTGAACGCTATTAAACTCAATCCAAAGACAGCAAGAAAGTTGAACAAGCAGAACAAATTGTAGAGAGAGATCGAAGAGAATGCGCGGTGAATCGAATATCAGGTGGAAGAACCTTAAATCCTATCACTGGCATTGTCTGACACTCATCCAAAATTAAAGTTAACAATGTTTTTCTTCCAACTGAATTAGAAATGAAGCCCAACAACAATAATAGAAACCTAGTAGAAAGTCTGATTCATTCAAGAATTTTCTCAAACACCTATAGAACAAAATCATTTTTACATATTAAACTTTTTTTGCACCTAAGCCGTAACTCGCGAAATACCAGTATCCCATCTAATACAATCTTTGCAATAGTCAACCGTTCAATATCAAACTATGTTGGAAGGGCAGAAAAGCAATAGACCTAACAACGATGAGCATGCACTTAGCTATCTTCTACAAGCTACAAATAAGGAGTGAGACACACTTGGAATTTGACAACCAATTTCAAGAACAAGATACAGAGTAACTAAATCCAAACTAAAATATTTGTTAACACCTCGATAAATAGCAATTCGTACAGGCATTCCTATTAAACAAACAAACAGTTCAATTTCACAAAATATGAAATCTTTATTGGACCAGCCAGTAATCTGTGGTATTATCTTAAGGATAAATCTGAAAAGATAGCAGATATGTGAGGAAGACAAAAACCTCGCATCAGCCATGAATTTCGGCCATAAAATTAGAAGAGAGAATTAGACAAAATAATAAGGACATCAACAGTGAAATTGAGAAGTTTGAAGAAAACTGGAAGAAATTTGTAGCGAAATTTGAAAGAAGAACATACCTGAAAGTCTGAAACTTATGAAGAATCGATCGATTTATGATATGAAGATTCAAGAATGGATCGTGTTTCTCTGTCGTCATCTTCGCCAGCGTCTTCGTGAGCGTTGGAGTTCAATGTTTGAGCTCTTTAACTCAACAATTTGTGCTCACCCAATTTTTAGCCAGTCCGAACTCTTATCTCTTTATCAACTCATATCTCGGGTATAAAACAGAAATTTAGTGAAATGAGCAACAAACCTTGGGAGTTTGATATAGATTTTCAGAGAAATCAAAGAAGAAAAAAATAGAGATAATGGTAGTGAAAAACCCTTGAGTGATATAGAGAATTCTAACTATGGGAGGGAGTGAAATAGTTAACAACACTGTGGTCATTTTAAACCATTATACCAGGTGTTCTATTTGTTATGCATAACATACAACTGGCTGCAGAATAGAATAACAATCACCGTTGATTAACTCCAAGGATACATATCATAATTATCACAAAAGATTATTATTTTTTGGTCCATGTAACAAAAAGTACAACCCAAAAGCTTAGATACACAAGTATAATAAAGCAAACACAAATTGAAAATCCCAAAATAACCCTAACTCTAGGTAAACAGGGCCCTTCTATATAAACTAGTAAAAGTGTTTTGGAGAATGTGTATGTATATTCTTGATGTTATTGGGCTGTACTAAC
>JACEIK010015363.1:0-19472 GCA_018107945.1 Datura stramonium | reverse complement strand
TGTGAAATAACAATTGATAGTTCCATGCTTATTCCATTGCAAATCGTATTATCGCATGATTATCTGGTTTTAACTCTATGTTGCTCCTAGAGTAATTTCATAATATTTCATTGACCCAAACTTAGACTTAATTTATCTCAACCGAAAATGTCTATCACCAACACTTTAGATATTTAAGATCACAATAGAAATGGATAGTTAGAGGAATGGGTCCAGTCCCTGTGGGTTCGACAATCCTGTTCTTAAAAAGAGCCACTATATTACTTGCACGACCCGTACACCTGTAGACGCGCTCGATATGAAAAAGAGTCATCAAATTATTGGCACTCGATGCGGGGCACGTCAATGAGGAGTGCCAATACATGGAAAATTAGATGGGGGGTTCTTGACCTGAGTTTCAAGGGACAAAACAAGGCCCTTAGCACCCACGGGAAGAGAACCAAGATTGGAGAAACTGTGACGCACAAGGATTGCCCGATAGAAATGAAAGATGGGGCAGTAGAGAGAAAATTTGAGATGGAGACTGTTATCATCAAAGTTCATACCCATATGTTCCCCCTCCTAAAGATGAGAACACCCAGAATCAACCAGGTTTGAGCGATGCACGTAACTCAAAAATTGAAGAGATGTTAGCTAGAGTCCTCAAAAAACTAGAATCAACTGACAGCTGGGTCAAATAATTGGAAAGGGAGGTGTCTAACCTTTCCCAAACTGTGAGTACCCATAAAACCTCCATTAACATTTGGAAGCTCAAATGAATCAGTTTTCCTCTTAAATGAACCCTCAAATGAAAGGAATACTCCTAAGTGATACAATGCCAAACCCGAAAAAACATACACAATGCATGGCCATCATCACAAGGAGTGGGAAAATGGTTGGAGATGCAGGTGTGAAGCTTAAGGAGGTTGTTTCTCCTAAAATAAATGATGAAAATGAATCTGAAGGGGTTCCAAAAACACCAAGTGGTGGTGAAATGGTGAAGAGGAAGGTGAGAGAGAGGCTGATGAAGTTCTCTCAAATGCCGATGAAGAAGAAGAAGGCATGAAGGCCTCAAATGGTAAAGAACAAGAACCAAGAGATCCACCCCCTTATCCCTAACAGTTATCCAAGAAAAGAAAGGATGATTAGTTTAGTAAATTTATCGACATGTTTAGTAAATTGTCCATTAACATACCGTTGGTGGATGCCCTACATCAAATGCCTGGATATGCCATGTTTATGAAGGAGCTGTTGAAAAAGAAGAAGGTAGACATGGACACCAGAGAGATAACACATTACTATAGTGCAATGATGATAAGCAATCTTACCCCAAAGCGAGAAGATCCTGGAGCTTTCACGATTCCTTGCACTATTAGGTTATGTGTGTTTAAGAAAGCCCTCTGCGATCTTGGCACAAGTATAAATCTGGTTCCCCTAATCATCTTCAAAAAATTGGGGCTTAGGAACACCAAACCCACATTAATGAGGTTGTTAATAACTGATCGCTCCATAAAGAAACCCGTGGGTGTGCTAGAGGATGTATTGGTGAGGGTGGATAAATTTATTCTACCAGCTAATTTCGTGGTTCTTGATTGTTAAATGGATTTAGAAGTGCCAATCATTCTAGGGAGGCCATTGCTCTCCACTAGTAGAGCTTTGGTAGATGTAGAGCTAGGTGAGCTCAAGTTCCAGGTTAGAGGTGAAGAGGTCAACTTGAAGGTGTGCCAATCCACTGAACCTCTAGATGAATGCAAACTGATTGGAGTATTGCATGAAGAGAGCAAGTATAGCAGAGTTGAGATGAAGGAGGATGAGTTGGAGGATGAACCTTCGAAGAATGCATGCTAAAAGAGTAATACATCGTGCCACGATGTTTACTAAGGCGCTTCTTGGGAGGCAAACCCAGAGTCTTATTTTGAATATTATCTTTTCATTGTTGTTTTTGATTTTGCAGGACTAATGAGGTGAGAAGTAAGGAGAGGAAGCACAAAAACAAGGCAGGCAATGTACCATACCGGTGAATCACCGATGTAGATGCTGGAACTACCACGCCCTTAAGCTTGCAAGGAGAAACCTGGGAACAAGACTATTAGACCAGCGGAACGCCAGTGCAAAATCGTAAACCGCCGGTTTATCGCGGTGAAAGCCAAAATACCTGAGCGATGGGTTTCCAAGTGGCGATCCACCGGCGAAATGCAAAACCTAGTTCGCAAACAGCCGATCAATCGTCGCTTGCAAGAAAATACACTGGGTACAAATTCAAGCATGAGATGGTAAGGCAGCAAATCACTGTATCAAAATAGCAATCGCCAGTGTAGCGCCGGTAAAGGTACGAGTTATTTTTAAAAATATTAACCAAATGTGGACCCAACTGACCCAAAATCTTCTTGAGCCACGCTAATATGAAAATAACACCCCTTAGACTTCCCTTTTTCCTCTTTTCACCACTTTCCCACACTCTTTTTTGTTTTCCCAACACCCCACCTTTCCATATTCCCACAACTCCCTGTCCTCCACTTCCCATACAATTAACTCACCATTAACCCTCCACCTCCTCCTCAACCAACCACACTATCACCTGTTCACCTATAAAATCCCTCACCCTTTTCGCAAAATTTTCAGTACACACATAATCTTCCTCTCTACTAAAAAAATTTCAAGAGCTTGCCATTGTCGAGCATCACTAAGTTCCCACAAATTCAGCTAGCCTCTGCTAAAATATTCTCTCTAGAATAGTAATATACCTCTAACATTCTTATTTTTTCTTCAATGGTACTCTAGTTGTATATACATGTGGCTATGACATACATTCCCCTCCCTTTTGCTACCATTTTCTCCAATATTTTCATGATTGCTGCTTTATTTGAGGTTATATGAAGTTTGTGTAATGATAGAAGATTATTACTAAAATGGGTGTTGGGGAAGTTTCTATTCTTGTGTAGAGCTCAATGGGGTAAAGTGTGAGTAACCCCAAATGGATTAAAAAGAATGTTTTTCCCTATGAAAGATTGGATGATGCCATTCTTAAGAGTAAATAATCATTTTGGTCCTTTTCATGAGTAGATGTAGTGCTTTGATATGATGAGAGTAAATGTATGAGAAAGAGTGACATTGGAGTTCATGGTGATGCATTGGAGACGACGACTACCAGCTATTCACTGGTTGGGTCCAGTGAAACATCGATGGAACGTCAGTTTGAGTTAATATTGGCCTCTGGCCACTACTTTGATCCCGCATTAGATCGGTGGTTTGAATATTGATACCGGTGACTCGTCGCTCTGTCGCTGGTGGAATATCTTCTACACCAGTTTACTGTTTCTCACCGACGGTTCAACAGCGTTCTATGGGTATCATCCTGCGGCTCATCGGTGCTGCCCGTTCTTTGAATGATAATTTTTCATCTTTTATTCTCATTTCAATGTTATAATAGTGTTAGTTATTTCATTTCAATTCTTTGGGGTTGCCACTAACATCATATTTGCAGAGAATGAATTCATCTAGGAACACCAGTAAGGGCAAGGCCCTAGCCTGCATCAACCTCCAAAGGCAGAGGTAAAGTCAAAGCCTCCACAACGCTGGAAATTTTAGGGAGGCCATCATGCTTTGTGTGCCGGTCAGTGACGATCCAAAAGAGGTTTGAATTGGTGGGGTTGCAAGGTGACCTTCTCAACATCACCACTCAATTCACCGACAGGAAATGACACACTTTCATTAACCCTCTCCCCGGATATTATCCAAGCTTGATGCCAGAGTTCTACGCTTCCTATCAGGAAAGGAAAGATATCATAAGCCATAAAGGCAAAGTCGATGACTTTCCTTACCTACCTTCAATCATGGTACGAGGGATGGAGGTGGACATAACTCCGGCAGCTATCAACTATCTGTTCTTGGAAGATGAGATTGACACTGGCTTTGAGTACATGGCAAGAATTACTAACATGAAGAACCAATTCAGTTAGATAGCCCCTATCATTGCAGCTGACACACCTCTTCGGCTTCTATGGGTGGCAAAATTTCTTTCCATGATCTAAAGTATGAGGCCAAATTATGGCTAGATTTCATTTGTGGCCGCATCATCCCTTCTAAAAATGAATAGCGAATTAGCTTAGAGATGGATATTCTCATAGCCTACATCATGTCCGGAGTCCCTATTAACATTGGGGAGATTGTGGCCCAGCAAATGAAGCGAAAGGAAAGATAGGCTAGCACCTCCATGTCATATGTCATGCTCATTTCTCAGTTGTGTTTGCAAGCCAGAGTTCCATTGTTCCCTGATGAGACCCCTATTCCTTCTTTGGGAGTGATTACATTAGATAGGAAAAGAGATGCAGAGGCACCCACAGTTAATCAGAAGCGGATGCAAGCATTCAGTTTGGCAGAGGGTTCACTTTCCCACGAGTCGGAGCAGTCACCACATGCCTCAAATTTGAACGTGTCTCACCAAGAACCTTCAGGACAAACCTCCGGTGAAGTACCTCTTCGGGGAGCATCACCCCCTCCAACATCCTCCAACCTGAGTGGTCTCCAAAAACTCTTGGAAATGACCAACTCTTATGAGAGTCAACTTCAAAAGTTTGCTAGGAGCCTCCCTACACTCATCACTCAAACAATAAAGTAGGAGCTGAAGTCTATGTATGAGAGTCTTACAATATTGTGCAAACGGGTGGATGTAGTTGAGGGGGTTGTCACCTTTCTCTGGACTGAAGTGAGGGAGTGGAAAAGTCAGACATCTGTAGAGGTGTCTGACATGAGTGCTCTTGATGCTGCAATGGCTTCCCCTTCCAAAATTTGAGGCCCCATTGATGATTTATTTAAGGTCTTGGGAGATGACACTAAAGATTTAGGAAAGGTAGGCTTTGATAGTGAAACAGGAGCAGATTGAGCCACTGATGACTATGATTTGGAGTGACCCGCTCAGGGAGTCTCTAGCCCCTCTTTATTTTGCATGCATAGATTGGGGGAAATGTACTCTTTAAGTTAGGGGTGGGATGAGTGTTTTCTGGGGGGTCATTTGTGTTTCATTTTGTGATGGGTTGATGTAGGGCTTTTTTTTAAAATTTTTGATGAAGAATTGTAATCCTTTGTTGGGCTTATTTTTAGTATTATTGATGATTTCCCTTGCCGAGCTATTTATGTTGATAAAATCTAAATGAATGAAATGGATGAGTTTTTGAATGTTAGTGTGTTAATGATGAAAATTGGGTCCTCATTCTGGATTGTTAAATATTACATTATAGCCCAAGTCTTTTGCTCGGCTGTGTAAATAGTAGAAAGTAATCGAAATCCAAGGGTTTTCTTCATACCACAGTATTTTCCCAAGGAGCATTTGTTTTTTACTTTTCTCGTGTTGTCCAACCGAGTTGGCACTTCTTGATAATAGATTGTGAGGCGACTCTTTTAAGGGAAAATGTCATGTCATTTTTGAGTCTTTTGTGGAGCTGTTATTGAGGTACCACAAGAAAATTTTTTGAAATGAAACTTTTAAATGTAGCATAAAAATGAGAAAGGAAGAATGAGCATTTGAAATGAGAATGTAGCACTCTTTGTCATACATTGTAGATTCCTCGTTTGGCTTATGAATTTGCATGTTCCAATGACATGAATCAAGATCTCGTATCGATAATGACTTTTGTGGACTCTTTAAGTGTGATGTCTTGTGTGGTAATGATTTTTGTGAAATTCATGCATAGCTTCTTATTTAGAACTAGTCGTAAGTGTGACTCAAGGCGAAATCCTAGATGTAGCTGCACTTAGAACATGATCTTAGGCTCTCTTTGTTAAGTCACTTCACTCAAAATGACCACCTTGAACATTAATCGTTGATAGCCAATGTTTTAGCCTTGGACTCTTTCTTTGAAAACACATTACAAGCCTAAAGACCATTTTTAATCCTTCTTTGGCCCCCATCCTCCCTAATTGCGAGTGATGAAACAATGAAAAATATGGCTCGAAAACCAAGAAATGGGGAGCAAGAAGGGAATGAATGTGAAATGAGGCAAGAACCTATGTTTGGGGGTTAGCAAGAGTAGGGGGGAAATGAGAATCCTAAAATTGAGGTAGCACCAAAATTGTGATGAGATGAGTGAATTAATGGGGGTGAAAAACCTCGAATCATCAAAAGAGGAAGAATAGTTAATAGGTGTTATCACTTTCAGTGTAAGGCTAAATATGAAATAATAGATGTTATAAGGGTGGCTCATGTTACACAAAAGATGAAGATGTTGAACAATGAGAAATAAGGTGGAGTGATCTAAATAAGTTGTAGGGGGACTATAGGTATTTGTAAGGGCATTAGGGAGGCATTAATCACTAAATCCAAACTTGTATCCTACTCTTATCCCTAGCCTTCATTACGACCTACAAGTCCTAAGTGATTTTGAGTGCAGTTGCTCTACATTAGTGGCGAATTACACAAAGGACAAGTCTATGGGTCGAGCTGTGTGCATGAAGATTTCTTTTGGGAGAGTGAACCTGATCATTTCTTTCTGCAATCTCTTGTATGTATGCATTGATTTAATGAAAAAGAATATGGATTCTCTCTTCTGTGAGTGGCATCATTCCTTTTGAGGATACAATTGCATTAAGGTAAATATGTGCATAAGACATGAGAAGTGCAAGCTCTAAGGCAAGCTTTGAATGTGCAATGATTATGAATTGAGATGCTCTGTGTAGTTCGTGGATAAGCTATGCCCTCGTTTTGTAAAATGAAAGCTCTTGTGAATTATGTTTTGAATGGTGGTGTCCTATTGAAACTTTTCCATTTTTTGTTTTTGGGGGAATTTGCTACACTTTTTTCGGTGACTTGGTGAGCATTTTTGGGTTGTCATGACTTAAGTTGTCATTGATGTACAAACTTGTGTGGAGTGGCATGTTTCTCAACTGATAAGAGTTGCATTACTTGAGGACAAGAAATGGTTCAAGTTTGGGAGTTTGATGAGTTTGTAATTTACCAACTCATTAGGCTCTTAAGTATAAGCTTTATCTTTGTTTTCAAGTCATTTAGATAAATTTTATGCCCTTTTTGCCTTTTTATGTCCTGATATCTAATTTGAAGAAAAAGATCAAGAAGTAGAGTAAAAAGAAGGAAATCAAGTGAAAATTGGTGCTTCACCAGAGAAGACCGGCGAAATAATGGCCAAACACAGATGATCACTGTCTTGAGGAATTAAAGCAACTGACGATCACAGACATCAACTGGTGACTCATCAATTAACTCTCCTACTGGCACCTAAGGTTGCTGGAAAAAAGAGAAAGAAATAGGCATAGCACTGTTGGAGGCTGGAAAATCACCGATGGATACTGGAAATCACTGAAGGAGCAATTGATGATAGACGGCAGTTTGCGGAATGTAACCGACAAACTGCTGGTACTTTCCAAGTGCCAAAACGCCTGAGCATGCCAATACTGGAAAAGAGGGGATTGGTTGCCCTATCTTTAGATATATTCTAGAAGGAAGTACTTTGTATATATCAGATCTTAACTTTAGGTTTTAAAACATTCTTTTTTCTGAGGAAGAAATGAAAATTCTATTGCTGGAAATTGTTATGTATTATTTTTTTCTCTTCTTCATCTTCTTCTTTCAGCAAGGTACCACCATTGTTGAAGGCATTTTTGAATTTTATTTTGCTACTCTCATTAATAAAATCAATGAGTTTGTTATTGAATATGCTCTTTAGTTTTTTAACCATGAGTAGCTAAATCTTCAACTAGAGGTGTGCGCTAATGAATGCTTAATTAGATTGGTATTGCTAGATTCATCTTAATATTGCTTAATTAGTGTAAATCTGTCGAGTTCTCTCCAGTTTATAATTGATAATCTATAGTTGCAGATGTGGGTCTACTTTTCTTACTTGATTTTTTCTTAAAAGAGAAGAATTGAGAATTGGGAGATAATTTGATGGGGGAAATAGGTGTGATGTTGTGGAGTTGGGCTAGATATAGCCAAAACCCATATTTACACTCCTAATTAATAGCTAATAGCTAGAGATAGTGCAACTATTAATCAAAAATTGATTGGGCTAATTTAATTATGTCTAGTGGTTTGAAAGAATTCTAGAAAGAGGCATTCATGAGGTTGAAGAACATAAAATTCCCACCTATCAAAATTTATTTACACAATTTGAAATGATTAGATGATCTAGCATTGCCTTGTTTAATTAACACATCAGCTACACCACACCTCTAGTCCCTCTCATTATTGTCTACAACTTCGGTTATTTTGCTACTCTAATTGGTTGAGTTAGACTCTATACCATATTGTTAACATCAAGTCTCCCCCAAAATATTACTGCTTTGTTTGTTTTGAGTGATGTGAACTAATTCGAATTTTCCAAATAACACTTGCACATATCACTTGTTAGTCTCTGTGGGATTCAAATCTTTCGGAATATTTGTTTTGATAAAACAACCGTTTATGCTCTTTCATAAAGAAGAGTGTAGTTTGGATGTTATCAAGTGCCCACTTGGATTTATGCTCAAGCTTGATTGGAAGATGACATGATTTCCCATACACCAGCTAATAAGGAGACATACATATAGGGGTCTTGAAGGTAGTGCAGTATGCCCACAAGGCATCATCTAACATCCTTGACCAATCCTTCCTATTAGCATCCATAGTCTTCGCTAGGATGGTCTGTATCTCCTGGTGGGAGGCCTCAACTTGCCCACTAGATTGTGGGTGGTAAGGTGTTGCCACCCTATGCTTTACCCCATATTTTTCAAGCAAAGTTCGAAACAATCGGTTGCAAAAGTGTGAACCCCCATCAATGATGATTGCCTTAGGAGTCCCAAACTTGGAGAAAATGTTCTGCTTCAAGAACACTGTAACACTCTTTCCTTTATTATTGGGAAGCACAACTACCTCTATCCACTTAGATACATAGTCCACAGCTACAAGTATGTACTTCATCCAATTTGAGCTCACAAATATGCTCATGAAGTTAATGCTTCACACAACAAATATCTTAAAGGGCATTGGGACCATATCATATTACACAAAAGCGCCGCTTTCTTTGTAGTCTTGACAATGATCGGAGTGAGAGGAAGCTCATGCCTTCTTGATATGCCTCCTTTCCTTTGACATGCATCACATGCCTTTGCGAGATCATGTGCATCCTTGTGAATGGTTGGCCAATAGTACCCAAATTGCAGAATTTTGTGGGCAATGTGGATCTCGTTGTGATGACCCCCAACCGGGGATGAGTGACAAGCCTCCAATATGCTCAACATCTTAGCCTCGGGCACACATCTCTTGATTACCCCATCAGAACAAATGCGGAATAAGTATGGCTCATCACAGAAAAACTTCCACACATCAGACATTAACTTCTTTCTCTGGTGAAAGGATAACTCTTCAAGTACCACATCACTCACCAAATAATTAGCAAAGTTCGCAAACCATGGAATGAGATCCTACGAAGCAGACAAAACCTGCTCGTGCGGGGAATATGTCATCTATATCAAGCTCATCTCTGAGTGTTGCATCAGACTCCAATATCATCAAGTGATTCACCACCTGATTTTCGATCCCCTTCCGGTCCTTAACCTCGAACTCGAACTCTTGCAACAACATTACCCATCTAATTAATTGTGGTTTGGCATCTTTCTATTCCATCAAATATCGCAGAGCTGCATGGTCTGTATGAACTATCACTTTAGTTCCAAGAAAGTAAGCCCGAAACTTCTCAAATGCAAATATCATAGCCAACAACTCTTGCTCAGTCATGGTGTAATTTTTTTGAGCTGCATTAAGCACGTTGCTAGCATAATAGCTCGGATGAAAAATATTCCCGCACCTTTGGCCAAAAAAAACACCAATGGCCACGCTACTAGAATCACACATCGCCTTAAATGGTAAGGACCAGTCAGGTGCAACTATGATCGGAGCAGTATTCAATTTCTCCTTCAAGCACTCATAAGCCTTCAAGCATTCATCATCAAATACAAACTTCACCTCTTTCTTAAGTAGCTTGCATAAGGTATTGTGCAATCTTTGAAAATTCCTGGATGAATCTCCAATACAACCCGGCATGACCCAAAAAGCTCTGAAAACCCTTCACTGAAATTGGAGGTGGTAAGCTAGCTATTACATCGATCTTTTCTCTGTCCACACCAGTGCCCTTACTCGAATCTTGTGGCTGAGCATTATGCCTTCCTTGACCATGAAATGACAATTTTCCCGATTACGCACCAAGGTGGTGTCTTCACACCTCTGCAGCACTATGCTCAAATGAGCCAAGAAATCTTCAAAACAGTCACGTATAACCGAAAAACCATCAATAAAAACTTCGATGGTCTCGTCAACCATGTCAGAGAATATAGACATCATGCAGTGCTTAAAAGTGGCGGGTGCATTACATAACCTGAACGACATCGTCTTAAAAGCGAACATCCCATAGGGGCAGTGAAGATGGTTTTCTCTTAGTCTTGTAGGGCTACGGAGATCTGATTGTACCCTAAATACCCATCAAGAAAATAATACCACTCCTACCTACAAGTCGGTCTAGCATCAGATCTATATATAACATCAGGAAGTGATTTTTCTGTGTCCAATAGCTTAGCTTCCGATAGTCCATGCATGATCTCCAACCCACGACTGACCTTAGTGGAATGAGATCGTTATTAGCATTTTGAACCATAATGATTCCATCTTTCTTTGTCACATATTGGACTAGGCTCACCCATTTGTTGTCTGCAATAGGGCAAACTGTGCCTGCATCCAACCACTTAATAATCTCCTTCTTGACCACCTCTTTCATAGGTGGATTCAACCTACGTTGATTCTTAATACTCAAAATATAGTCTTGCTCAAGTTGGATCTTATTAGTTAAATACCTGGTGGGATCCTAATAATATCTTCTATCAACCATCTAATAGCCTTTTTGTACCTGTTCAGACTGGAGACCAAAGCCTCAACTTGCCATTCCACCAAGTCTGATGCTACAATGACCGGTAATGTGTTTTTGGCTCCCAGAAATCATATCATAAATGAGATGGGAGCGCATTGAGCTCTAAGACAAGAGGCTCCTCAATAGATGGCTTGGCCGGTAGGGTTACATGGTTCTTTAGATCAAGATCAATCTTTTTTGAAGCATAAGTGTACCACCCCATGCTGACAAGTGCATTAACTATCTCATCTGCCCCTTTATCTAATCTGCATCAACATTTATCAACAATGCTGCTAGATCCTCAATACTCAATCTCTCCTCAATAGGCATCATTGGAAGCTCAATCTCTATAATATCATTTATTGAGACAACCTACATATGATATGACTGCTTCATAGTCCAACACACATTAAAAGTCATTTCTTTATTATTTAATCGGAACTTAAGTTGTTCGATTCCATGTCCACAAGAGCACGATCGATGGTGAGGAATGGTCGCCAAAAAATGACGGGGACCCCAAAATCTACCTCACAGTCCAAAACAAAAAAATTGGCTAGAAATATAAAGGAATCAACCTTCACTAGAACATCATAAACAATCCCCACTAGATTTTACACCATACGATCTGCCATCAGAACCCGCATTGTAAAGTGTTTGGGGGCTCCCAAGCCTAACTGCCTGAACACTTCTAGCTGCATAAGATTAATACTAGCTCCCAGATCACATAGAACCTTAGCAAAATTGAAAGCTCCAATAGCACACGGTACGGGGAACTCTCCAGTTTCTTTCTTTTTGCACAAGAGACCGAGATGCTATTACACTACAATTTTTGATGCCTGGACTAAAGGGATGTTCAAAGATAATTGTTTTAGCATCAAAATAAATTTTTGATACTTCCCTTCTTCGTCCTTCTTCTTCAAACTTTGCAAGAAAGGAGGAAGGGGTCTAGGAATGGGAATCAACTTTTGAGGGACCTCCTTCTAATTCTGTTTTTTAGACACACTCTCATTGTCAATACTAGGAGTTTTCTTTCCAACTACATTATCATCGATGACCTGATCCTCCGAATGTAACACCTTACAATCATCAATCAACTCAGGCTTAACTGTCTCATCAACCACAATCGGCATAGGGGATCAACTGTCGCCTTTCCACTTCTAGTAGTAATAGCCATACAATGACTGTCATTTTTCGAGTTCTACACTTTGTTACTAGGAAGCGTTCCCTTCTGCCTTTGGTTCATAGAAACATACCTTTGACCAAGTTGCTGCTCAATCTGCTTAATGGCAATAACATGCAACTCAACATTTTGGTTCATCCCAAAAATATCAGCACGAAGCTCCTTAAAATGGCCATCAGTTGCCTCCATCTGCTTCAAGACTTCCACTAACATATCTTCCACCCCTAGACGCACTAGACTCTACTTTGTGGTTCCCTAAAGGAATATATAGACTACTTCTATCATTCTTGTACCCATCACGCTTTTTTCAGTCGCCATTGTCTCTACCTCTACTCTTATCCCTGTACTAGCCTCGATTGTAATTGTTGTCTCTGTAATAGCTCCGTGACCTTGATTCCCTTGACCTTGTCACCCGGAGTCTTGATTAGACCCTTGCGCATTAGTTCAAAAACCTTCCCTTTGATCATTTAAATAATTTGCTTCCTCCTCAGATTTTGACTCTCCACCATTATCCCTTTGAGCTTTGCCTTGAGAATTGACTGCATTTACCTCTTCTGTCCCATCTCCCATAATATGCTTGGAAAGAAGGCCCATCGTGGTTTTAATCTCAATGATATCATGATCTCTCTCTTAATCTTTTCTTTGTTGCTCTGCATATATACCTAGTGCAAAAGTTCCAGCTTGAACCTCTACTTCTCTTGTGTGTGATGTGCTGTTGGTCTTAGTGATCTAATCAAGAACCTCAGAAGCCTTAATATAGGAGTGACTCATGAATGTTCCACCGGAGACAGTATCAACCACTGCCTTTGTATTAACATTTAGATAACTATAAAAGATCTCTAACAGTGTATCATCTGGGATTCTATGGTTGGGAACCTTCTTCAACTTCTTGTTGAACTGCAACCAAGTCTCATGGAGTGCCTTAGAATTCAACTGCCTGAAGTTGTATATCTCATTCTTCAGTTGCAATGTTTTGGAGAACGGAAACCATCTCCCCTAGAAAACCCGTTTGAGTTCCCTCAACGTTGTAATAGAATCATTTGGAACCTCAACCAACCAAAGCGTTGCCTCACTCACTAATGGAAAGGAAAATAACCTCAGATGAATTTCATCCTGACTCACCCCCGATTGTTTGTATTCCTTACAAATACCCATAAAACTTGTCAAGTGAGTATGTGCATCACTAGTAGCATGAACAACGAATATCCCGTTCATGTTGAGCAATTAGATCATTACACTAGTAATATCGAAATTTTCCCCAGCAGGCAAACGGGGAGGAACAATAGCGCCAAGTGCACCGCCTCATTAATATCAACATCGTCATCATTATCAACGTACTTGTGCCTCTATAGGTAAAGACCTCTATTCTCTCTAGATCGCCCAGCTTAACCAAGCCTAGCGACCTCTCATTCCCGTGCATGAGCCTATTCTTCCGCCAACATCCAGGCTGCTGCTTCTTCCACCGTCTCTTGCCCGTGGGCGTTGGCCATTTTCCCTCTATTTGTCAGAGTTCGCTCAAGTTCTTGATCAAAGGGAACCAGGGGATTTCCTTGGCTATGGGTATTGGGCATACACGAACTTGAGACCTAGAATGAAAACAAAAACAACAAATAAAAATAAAATGGATATTAACAATAAAAAAGAAAACATAATTAACTAAAGCATAAGTCGTATTCCCCGACAATGGTGCCAAGATTTGATGTCGCCCATATTACACCTCTAAATGATATTTAAAGAGGTCTATATTCAAATATAAAACCCAAAAAGGGTTGGGGTCAAATCCCATGTGGAATATAGTGAGGACCTCGGTTAATGCGTTTACTATTACTATTAGCTTATTAATTTCCTATGGGGAGGTTTGTAACAAGAAATAATTTAAAAATAGTATGTAACAGTGAGTAGATTCTTGGTTAAAATTGACTATATTCATTAAGTGAGTTGACTAGGATTATGTTCCCCATGATTTCATAACAACAAAGGCTTATTATACTAGTGATCTACTCCGGTTTTTAGCATGCAATATTGGTAAGTCAACTTCACCTAAATGGTTGGTCCCGTAATTAGATGATTATCATCAAACAACTTTATCCATATGCGGGTGTACACTTGACGTACCCCTTACCTTAGATATCGGATTAGCTATTCCCCGATAAGGTCAAGATATTAGATGAGGGTTGATAGCCTCAAATCTCCGTTGTTAATCCCTTTTCCCATTCATTACCACCTTGGTCCGGTGAGTAAGAATAAGGAGATTTCTAATGTTCATGACCATTAAGAAAAAATTAAAACAAAGGGAAGAATAATGCATGCACACACCCCTATTAACGCTCCAACTCACACTCCTATAGAGGTATAAAACGGACGTTGTCCATAAATAATTCAACAAAAGTCGGGGTCAATCCCACCAAAATTATGGTCAGGATATAGAGGATGCTAGCATTTAAGCTTTTAAGTGTGCTATCTCCAAAAGGGGGGTTCTTATAAAAGAAATTATATGACAATATTGAGAATTGATTGTTGTTTATCAAGATTATGCAATTAACTAGGGTAAGTGTTCCCCATGGGTACATAACTACTTTGAGTTTTACACTTGTGATCTATCTCAATGCTTACTTGTAGAACTTGATAACGAGGGTTCATCCAAACGACTGGTTCTCCCCTATCGGATGACTATACTCAATCACCGGGTTAGATCTCATGAGAAATTTCACTTCAACTTTTATCAATATGACCCAAATTAAGTATCCTGCAGCTCAAGTCATACAATGACCCATAAAGATCAAGGCTTTGTTGTAATTCTGTTTTCCTATGCTCTACTTCTGTAGGTTCAAGCGAGTAAAGAATTCGGGCAAGTCCTAATATTGCGCTCCGTTAAGAAGAATTAAAGATGAAGAGAGTTCAATAAAAGTTTTTAGCATTGGTTTAAAATCCCTTTGTGCAACCCTAGATTGTTAATTAACCATGGTTCCCATAACCATAGTTATGGAAGTTTTAGCCTCTCATTATTGTAAGAGATTTATAAGAATTTATAGAGAAAGAAATAATTTAATACATACAAAGATGATTTGAAGAAAACCCACTTGATTATTGCAATAATTTATGAAGAATTATTCAAGAACAATGAAGAAAATCAAAGCCAGAATAGGGTTGACTGATCCTAAGCCTACTCAGTGCTAGACACTACTCCCAAAAATATGCATATGCTCTCCATCATTTTTCAATGAAGTTGACCATCGTCTAGTGACGAAGCTAAATAATAAAATGCATACATAAATATGAAATCATATATGAGGAGCCTTTGCTCAAACCACACCACAAGTTGAACATACTTTGGAGTCTAGAATCCAAAAGCATGTGGTAAGCTAATTAACATGAATTCATAAAGCATACTTGATCATATGGGGTTTCCCAATACTTAACATGCTTGAAATCAACTTGATTCACTTTGAAAACATCAATATAGACATGGATATTTCGAAATCATACCTTCTTAATAAACATCTCATCATACTTGAACGCATATCTCATGAATCTCAACTTTGATGCACTTTCATGGATAGACATCATACTTTAGAAAACTTGAAAATATAATTTATAATTTAAAATATTTTAAAATCTTCCCATTTAACATAATTCAACATTCAAAGCATGATTAGATCAAACCCATGGTTGAAACTTAGGAAATTCACACAAAAATCCTATAAATTCATGAATAAGGATTTCATGAAATAGAGATGGATTGGGCATGTGTGTGGACAATTACACCCATTCATAACCCTACATTCCTGAAGAGATCTGACTTTACCACTTCCTTAATAGACCAAAGAGAATTAAGGAAGAACTTTGAAGAAAACTAGACTTGATCACCTCTCAAACCCCTAAGCTTGCATGCACGAATTAGGATAGACTTAGAATGACATAACCCTTCTCAAAACACACTATTCTAAGGTTAAAACAATTTAGTTTAGGACCCTAGTACTTAGGAATGACTAAAATACCCTTAATAAAATTTATGACAAAAATGCACTACCAGTGACAATGGGCGTCAAAATAGATAGTTACTAGCTCCAACGATCCGTTACATCCCCTCGTCGTCTAATCCCTGATTCAGGTCTCAAGTCCCCTACCACGACCAGAAAGGATGAGTCATTACAAGCTCCAACAACTCCTTGCTTCCAGCCGTCATCACCACCACCCTATCCTGGGATTCCTCTAAATGGATGGTGACAACGCCCCGTTGCTTCCCACAACAGATCGTACCATGACTCATTACTTCCTCCCTGACTAAGACCAAACTCACAACGACTCACATTCAATGACTCGTTACATCCTCCAACGGGTCATTTTGAGGCCTGTTACTTCCACGCCTGATTCTATAGCTTCTCACCATAGGAACCTTCCACTGGTCATTGGTCCAACCAACAATCCGTACAGCGAGTCGTCTTGAGTAGACTTTCAGATTTTTCTACTATTTTTCATTTCAACTCCCGAATCTAGTCTTAGGCGCTTCAGCGGTATTACATTCAATTGACACCACATGACCCAAAAATGCTACTGAGTTTAACCAAAACTCACACTTGCTGAACTTAGCATATAGTTAGCGATCCTTAAGAGTCTGTAGCACAATCCTCAAATGAGCGGCATGCTCCTCCTTGCTCCGAGAGTATATGAGAATGTCATCTATTAACACAATCATGAATATGTCCAAATATGGCTTGAACACCCTGTTCATCAAATACATAAAACATGCAGGAGCATGTGTCAGTCCAAAACACATAACTACAAACTTATACTAACCACACCGAGTCATGAAGGTTGTCTTCGGGATGTCACTCTCTCTAATCCTGAGTTGATGATATTCGAATCTGAGGTATATCTTTAAAAAAACACTTGGCACCTTGAAGCTGGTCAAACAAATCATCAATTTTGGGGAGGAGATACCTGTTCTTGACTATGACCATGTTCAACTGTCGATAGTCAATGCACATCCGGCAGGAACCACCCTTATTCCAGACAAAGAGAATTGGTGCACCCCTTGGGGACTTGCTAGGTCTGATGAAACCCTTATCTAAGAGGTCCTTCAACTGCTCCTTCAATCCTCTTAACTCAGCTAGAGCCATTCTGTAAGGAGGAATAGATATAAGTTGTGTATCAGGAAGAAGGTCGATGCCAAAGTCGATCTCCCGCTCGGGCGGAATTCCTGGTAGATCATCTGAAAACACTTCTGGATATTCACACACTACAGGAACTAATTGAATAGTCATGGTTTTGGAGGTAGCATCCTTAACCCTAAATAGATGGTACACGCAACCCTTGGAGATCATCTCTTTAATGTTACGGCAGGAAATGAAACGACCTATAGAAAGAGCTGAACTACCCTACCACTCTAGGACTGGCTCACTAAAAAATCAAAACTCTACAACACGGGTTCTACAATTAACTAAGGGATAACATGCATGTTGCCAATCCATTCCAAACATAACATCAAAATCTTTCATGGATATCTTTATTAAATCTGCTGAGATGACTTTCTGAAGGATTGTGACAAGGCAATTTATGTATACCCGTCGAGCTATAATGAAATCACTGACTAGAGTAGAGATTGAGAAGGGTTTTGATAGGATTTTGAGATTTACTCCAACACTACTAGCAACATAGGGCGCCACAAAAGATAACGTAGCCCTTGGATCTAAAAGTTCATATACATCAAGTTGTAATACTCATAACATATCAGTGACTAGAACCTTTTCCTAGGGAGACCTCCTGCTCCTGACGCGATGCGAAGGCATAGAACCTTTTCTGATGCTGACCACTACCTGCACTAGTGGAGGCACCCTATTGAACTGAGCGTGCTGGTGGGGCTGCTGAACTAGTGACTGGGTCTCGGCCTCTATCTTGGTCAAGTCTAGCTACTGGACAATCTCTAAACATATGTCTGGGGTTCTCACACATAAAAAAAGTACTTGTACCTGCTAAGCACTGACCAACGCCCCTATTGCCGCACTTGTCGAAACCTAGAATACTGGGCTCTACAGGTCTGCTCCCCTGACCTCGAGAGCCTGATGCTTGTCCCCTCTAGTCACGCCTAGATTTGGATGGCACACGTGCTGCTGACGGTATTGGGATGATGATCTCCGATGGGATTGCTGATGATGCCCACCACTAGGTCTCTACTCGGAGAACCCAAAACTGTCGATCCTGGCCCTCTTGGCCTCCCTCTCTCTCTCACTCACCTGTCCTGCCTCTATCTACTAGGCGTACAGGACCAACTACGAGAACTCCATATCATGATGAAGTATAACAGTCCTATAATTTTTTAGAAAATAGTCCACTATCATATGTACGAACCTCAACACTTGAGCCCTCTAATCAGCCACCATCTCTGGTGCATATTGGACAAACGGGTGAACTCCAAAGCATACTCATGGACTGTCATGTTATTCGGCCTTAGGTTTACAAATTTAGCTGCCTTGATCTCCCTCATATCCTGGGGAAAGAACTGATCCAAGGACGTGGTAATATGAAACTCATCCCGACCAATGGGACCCGCTCCAATAGTAATAGTAATAACCTAGAAGTCCGTAAGAATAGAACGGGAGGTTTAAAGTTGAAAACTGCAGAAATTGGGGAAAAGTTGCAGGATGGGCCATTGGACAACTCGTGGTATCAAATGATGAGTCATCATATGTAGTCGTGGTTAATATCAAGCTGGGTGGCAGTGTAAACCATTGGAGACATGAAAACTTGTTGTGGGAAACAATGAGTCGTTGTTAACAGTGACCCAACGGGTGACCCAATGACCTGTTAGGAGAAACCACTAGTTGTTGGTTGTAGTTGTTGTTGGAGGTTAAGAATTTTCTGTGTAGGTGATGGGTTGAGAGCACGACTCGTTGGAAGGAACCACGAGTCATGGTGAGGCTCGTGGTAAGTGGGTTCAGATTTTCATGATGAGCAAACAACGGATGGTGTAATGGATCATGGTTTTAGAGGAAATGTCTTCCTGTTCGTCCATTGGTAAGTTCCGAGAGAAGACATTTAGGAGTCCATTCAACGAGGGACATGACAGGTTGTTGGCTATTCCCACGACCTGTTGGTACCACTCGTGGGTTCCATCCGGCTAGTTTTTAGAGAAGGTTCATTAATGGCATTTTTGAATTTTCAAGATATAAGGCACTAAACTACATCGTTTTGGCTTTGAAAAGCGGGTTTTTAAGAGAATGACCTATTCTAAACTCTCATTCATGCATGCAAGAACTTTGAGAGGTGATTCATGGGGATTTTAAGCTTTTCTCATCAATATATCCAATTTCACTCTTGGGATTCTAAGGAGAGTTAGGATTTGATAATCCCAGGTATGTAAGGTCATCAATGGGTAAATTCTTTCACACCCATGTTCATACTCTTTGATTTTACTTAAAATTTATTAA
>JACEIK010015362.1:0-19484 GCA_018107945.1 Datura stramonium | reverse complement strand
GGATCGATACTTGGCTTTACTTAAGCCACTTTACTACTTGTTCAACCACGTGCACTTGCGTGACAAACATCCGAACAATGCTTAACACTACGTATGCCAACATAGGATGTTGGATCATTTTTGTTGGTTTAGGTGACTCCTAAATGCCCCCGGTATGGGCTGATATGGATCCTTGATAGAAAACTTTGATATGTATGTCTCATACCCCAGCAAGGTTTGAGATGGCTTAGCTGATCGACTTCATATTTACATAGTGGTTTATATTGGTTAAAGTAAGAACCTCCCACAATGAAATAATGAATGAGGATGAAAAAATTATGATTGTTAAAAGGTCAACCTACTGATTTCATATTCTTGATTTCCTTCATACCATGTTTATAATTTTGGTTGTCCTTTCTTTTATCAGCTATGTTTATATTTCATTCATCCATTTCACATACAGTAAGATTCTATGTAATCACGTCCCTTTTGCCAGGGGCACTGCATTATTTTATATTGCAGACTCAAGCACTCATACTGACGATCAAGTTGTATGCTAGCATTTCTTTTATTCAGCCATTGGTGAGCCTAACTTGTTTTCAGCTTTGTTTTTTATTCAAATTTATTAGATGTTTATTTAGAGGTAAGACGGGTGTCTTGTCCCAATAAAACATTTACTCCATCATGTTAAAGGCTTCATAGATTACTATTCATGTTAATGTCAAACTTGGCAACTCTTTTTTATAATTTGAGTACTTTAATTTCAATAGCTTAAGTCTATCCATATTTCCCTTATGATTAGAGGTATGCTCATGATGTACACAATGTTATGAGGTTCTCTTGGGTTAGCAATGACTTTGAGTGTTGGTTACACCTAGGACTAGGGTCAGGCATGAAAAACTTGGTATCAGAGCACTAGATTCAAGTGTCCTAGAGGGTTTATGAAGTCGTATCAGTAGAGTCTTGTTTATCGTTGTGAGGGCCCTCCATCTATAAACTAGGGACAACAAACATTTAAGAAAAGTTTCCTACTCTTTCTTACACTAGATTGTGCAGCAAAGCTATACAATAAGAAACTAATTTTGATTCTTGCGTTACTTCCATTCTGCCGACTATGTCTCACCTTCAAAGTAATAGGAGTAATAAAGCTGAAGTTTTTGTCTATGCGATACTTTTTTAGATGGACTCATCAAAGATGGAAGAGATCGCATGTCATGACCCGAGCGTCGACCCCGGAATAAGACACAGGACCTAGAATCACAAATGACTCCAAGATAACCTCTGGCACATACATAGCATGATTACGAGCATAACTAAGTGGAAATAAAATATAAACACAACATAAGTGAAAGTCTGCACATAATAAAGTATAACCATAGATAATAAGTGAACAATGTTGAACCATCTATACATAGCTATCTGAAAAGCCTCTAATCATATGATGAGCTAATGGGACAATATCCCAACTAGCTCGCTAAGTCTGAAACTGAAAGACATAAGAGAAAGAGAGACATGAACAAAAACTATTGCCCTCGAATCATGAGGGCTCACCAAAATTGGGATGGAACTGGACTAAAGCAGGAGCGAACTAATTTTGGGGTTGAGATTGATAACCCGAACCTATATCATGAGACGATATAACATAGAGTATGCGGTCAATATTTTGAATATATTGAGTATGTAGAGAAAGTAAAACATACTCATAAAACAGTAAAACAAGGGCGTGCGTAAAGGCTAAAATGGAACATGAGAATAGGGAACATGTTGAAATCATGATCGTGTAATAGGCACGAACATGAGTTATTTATCATAAGATGAAGTATAATAACTCAAGGTTTGAAAGTACGAATCATATAGTTTATCATACTTGAAATCATATGTGAAAGCTCATAAACTAATCAATAGGTCAAATTCTCTATAAAACATAGTATTATAAGTCATAAACATGAATTACTTAAAACATGAGGAACAATGGAAGACTCATCATAACCGCCACCATCATGATAAAGCTTACATGATGCCCTAACTATCTTGCTCAAGTGGGCAAAGCCGTCTCAAGCTTGCCAAGGCAAGGAACGATTAAGGCATGATATCACTTGTGAATCCCCGTAGGGCTTGAAAATGAATAAATACCTACGGTGGCACATAGTTCTGAGACCCGAGGTTTGCCTGAACCTCTAGCCTACTCGGTACTAGACACTACTCCCAAAAACATGCACATGGCTCATAGTCATCATCATGAAACATACTTGATATTTCATGGGCTAGTTTAAAATCATGAAATCATAATCATACTTGACATATGTGAACTAGCCATGAAAAATAATGCCACAATTGGCCATGATACATAAACCTGATTCTTCTTAAAGTTCATACATGCTTGAATAAGACCTCATAACTTGAAATCATAAAAATCATAAGTTTAAGATTCATAAACATTCATACATACATTGATTATTCCTCATAACTTGAAATCATAGGCTCATAAGCTTGAAATTCATAAAATCATGCATAATTGGGAAAAATCACCATAAACTTGAAAATATAGATCCATGAGATATTCTAGTATAAAACAAGTAATCATAATGATAAATCATGAATTTAATCATAAGAGACTTGAATTCATAAAGGATCATAAGAGATTTCATGAGAATTGGGTATAACCCTGGAATTTCAATAATTCATGCTTCGAGACTTGAAATCATGAGATAGAGATGAAAATGGGCATGAGGGTGGAAGGATTTTCCCCATTCATGACTCTACATACCTGGGCTTGATGGGATTCTTGCTAGGGTTTGACGCCCAAAAAAATTGGAGGAGAAGGAGGACCTTGATGCTTGAGGCTTCAGAGGGTTTTGATATTCAACTTGGAGTTTTATGAGTGAAATGAGGGTTTAGGATGAATAAAACCCCTTAAACCACCCTTTTAGGAGCTTAAAATAACTTAGTTTAGGAGTTAGGATCTTCGGAATTATGAAAAATCCCTTAATAACTCGACTAAAAAGTGGGCTCTGTCAGACCTAAGGATCACCCAATGATCCGTTAGTCCACTTAACGGGGTTGTCAAGACTACAAGTTGCTACTGGAAACAATTTCCAACTTTCTATTCCTTCCTGACGCTTCCACTTAATGATTCATCATGACACTTAACAGATAGCTTCACCACTTGTTAAGACTCTCTTAAACTCAACTTTTCACAGCCTCACTGCATCCAACGACTCAATTAACGAGTTGTTAAGTGAACTAATGAGTCACTTGATGACTTGTTCTGTGATCTAGTGTAGTTTTTCCTATTTTCTCCGTTTCAGTCCTCAAATATGATTTTAAGGACTTTTGGGGTATTTCATTATCTTCCCCTTGGGAACATTCATCCTCGAATGTACATTTATCATACTGGAAGGATAGGGAAGGAACTGCAAACCCAAAACTGAGTAACCATAGCTGAAAATTTATGAAGTGACTGACTCCAGACTGAGGTACATGTATATTATGACATGAAAGGAACTCAGATACATGAATGTGATAGGAAACTGAATAAAGTACCAAGGAAAAAACTAGTACCTCATGTTGGAACTGAGCTGGAAGAGAAAAGATATGGGTATCTAACCATCATATGTACTTCATCTTCCCACGTAGCTCCCTCAACAAGCTGATTTCTCCACAAAACCTTTACTGAAGCTACCTCCTTGTTCCTCAACTTGCGAAGCTTACAATCAAGGATCTCAACTGGAACCTCCTCATAGGTAGCGCTATCCTTAACACCAATGCTCTCCACCGGAACAACTAAGGTTGGGTCTCCGATGCACTATTGCAATAAGGACACTAGGAAAAATGGATGCACCAAAGCTAACTCCGCTGGTAGCTCCAACTCATAAGCCACTTTGCCAACTCACCTTAGAATCCTATAAGGACCAACATATCAGGGATTAAGCTTCCTTTTCTTACCAAACCTCAAAATTCCCTTCATAGGAGACACCTTCAGAAACATTCAATCATCGACCTCAAACTCAAGCTCTCTCCTCCTAACATCCACATAAGATTTTTGACGACTCTGAGCTATTTTCAGCCTTTGTAATAATAAGCTGAACCTTCTCTATAGACCCATGAACTGAATTTGGCCCTATCAACGTAGTCTCACCTACCTCTAACCATTTGATAAGTAATCTACATCTCCACCCATAAAATCCTCAAATGGAGCCATTTGAATGTTGGAGTGGTAACTGATTTTATAGGCAAACTCAATGAAAGGCAAGTGATAATCCCAACTACCCTTGAAATCAATCACATACTATCTCAACATATCCTCCAGAGTCTGAATTTTCTACTCGGCCTGATCATCTGTCTACGAATAAAAAGTTGTGCTAAGCTTTACCTGAGTACCAAGGCCCCTCTAAAATGATCTCCAAAATTGAGAGGTGAACTGAGAACTCCTTATAAGATGATGGACAAAGGAACTCCATGCAACCGTACAAACTCCCAGATGTAGAGTCTAGAATAATCCTCAGCTGAATTGTAGTTTTGATCAGTAAGAAGTGTGGTGATTTGGTCAACATGTCTATAATCACCCATATAGAGTCGTACTATCGGCGTGTACGAGGAAACCCTATAATGAATTCCATGTTCAACTCTTCCCATTTCCACGTAGGAATACTGATGTCCTAGAGCTTACCCCCAAGTCTCTAATGCTCAACCTACACCTATTAGCAATTCGGACACTTAGCCACAAATTATTCTGTATCTTTCTTTATGCCATTCCACCAGTATACTTCCCATAGATCACGATACATCTTGGTGGAGCCTGGATGAAGAGAGTACCAAGAGCTATGAGCCTCGCTCAACATCTGATCTCTCAAGTCATCCATGGCCAGGACACACAATCGACCCTAATATCAAAGCACACCATCTCCCCCTTGGGAGAAAACCTCCACTTTTTTATCCGGAAAGCTTCCTTCAACTTCACTAAGATAGGATCCTCATTTTCCCTTTCTTTAACCTTCATCACCAATGAAGATTCTGACCCATTCTGAATAATAACACCACCATCCGTCGAATCTGTAAGGCAGACTCCTAAATGAGAAAGCCTATGGACATCCTTCACCAACTCCTTCCTCCAATCCTCACCATAGGACACACTCTCCATGGACATCCTATTAAGAGCATCCGCCACTACATTGGCCTTGCCCGAATGATAAAGGACACTCATGTTATAGTCCTTGGGGAGCTTTAGCCATCTCCTTTGCTGCAAATTCTAGTCGTTCTAACTGAGCACATACTAAAGACACATGTGGTCCATGTACACATCCACATGCACCCTATACTAATAGTGCCTTTAAATCTTCAAGGCAAACACCACCACCGCTAACTCAGGATCATGCGTCAGATAATTCTTCTCATGAGTCTTAAGTTGTCTCGAGGCATAAGAAAAAACCTTATCATACTGCATCAACACATACCCAAGGCCAATCCGAGAAGCATCACAGTACACTACAAAACCATATGTGCCCTCAAGCGGGGTTAATGTTGGGGCCGAAGTGAGTCGAGTCTTTAACTCCTGAAAACTCTTCTCACAAGCATCTGAGCACTAAAACTTGACCTTTTTCTAGGTCAACATAGTCAAGGTGCTGCAATGCACGAAAATCCCTCTACAAACATCTTGTAGTAGCCAGCTAAGCCCAAAAAGCTCTTAATATCAGTAAGACTGACAAGTCTAGGCCAGTTCTTCACTGCCTCTATTATCTGAGAGTCTACCTGCACACCTTTACTAGACACCACAGGACCCAAGAATGCTACTGAGTATAGCCAAAACTCACACTTGTTGAATTTAGCAAACAACTGATGATCCTTGAGAGTCTAGAACACAATTCTCAAATGAGCGGCATGATCCTCCTCGCTCTGAGAGTATATGAGGATATCATATATGAAGACAATAATGAACATATACAAATACTTATTGAACACCCTGTTCATCAAATTCATAAAAGCTACAGGAGCATTTATTAGTCCAAAAGACACAACTATAAACTCATAGTGACCATATCGAGTCTTGAAGGTTGTCTTCAAAATGTCACTCTCCCTAACTCTGAGCTGATGATAGTCATATCTGAGGTCTATCTTTGAAAAGTACTTAGCACCCTGAAGCTAGTCAAACAAGTCATCAATCCTGGAGAGGGACACTTATTCTTGATTGTGACCTTGTTCAACTGGCGATAATCAATAAACTTCGGAGAGAACCATCTTTCTTCTGGTAAAAGAGAATTGGAGCACCCATGGGGGCTTACTAGGCCTGATGAAACCCTTATATAAGAGATCATTAACCTACTTTTTCAACTCCTTTAGCTCAGTAGAGCCATTGTAAGGAGGAATGGATATGTGCTACGTATCGGGGAGAAGGTCAATACTGAAGTCAATCTCCCTCTCGGGAGGGACTCCTAGTAGATCATTTGGAAACACCTCTAAATACTCACATACAACCAGAACTGACTAAAGAGTCGGGGTGTCAGATGTAGAATCCTTGACCTTAACTATATGTTAAACACAACCCTAGGAGATCATCTTCTAGGCCTTAAGGTAGGAAACAAAGTGCCCTATAAGAATAGCTGAACTACCCTTTCACTCTAGGACTGGTTCACTCAGAAATCAAAACTCTATTGAACAGGTTCTATAATTAACTAAAGCATAGCATGCATACAACCAATCCATACCGAAGATAATATCAAAATTGGTCATGTCTAACTCTACTAGATCCTTTGAGGTGATTTTTTGAAGATTCGTGATAGGGAAATTTTTGTATACCCGTCGAGCTAAAATTGACTCACCAATAAGAGTAGAGACTAAGAAGGGTTTTGATAAGATTTTGGGACTGACACCGAAACTAATGGCAACATAAGGAGTTATGAAAGATAATGTGGCTCTGGGATCTAATTGTGCATAAATATCAAGATGGAAAACTCGTAACATACCATTGATCACATCGGGTGAGCACTCCTGCTCCTGACGGGATAAAAGCGCATAGAACCTGTTCTGGCGCTGTCCACCAGCTACACTAGAAGAGGCGCCCTGTTGAGATGATCGAGTTGCTGGAGCTGCTGAAGTGGTGGTTGGGGCAGGACCTCTTCCGTCACCCTGTCTAGCTAAAGATAATCCCTGCACATATTCCCGGGCTTCCACACCCAAAGTAAACATCTGAGCCAACCAAGCACTCTCCTGGGTGGTTCTTACCACACTTCCTGCAAGTTGGGAAAGTGCCCTCCCCTTTCATGCTCCTTTGACCCCTAGAGCCTGATGCTCTGCTTCTCTGATCCTCTCGAGGTCTGGATAGAACATTGCTTGATCATGGAGCTGGGGATGATGACCTCTGATGGGACTGAGGGTGATGTCCACCACCGGGCCTCTATTGAGAATACTAAAGCTCCCGGTCCTAACCCTCTTGGCCTCTCCTTTCTTCTCCTTCATTTGCTCTGCCTCTATCTACTGAGCATAAATTATCAATTAGGAGATGTCTATGTCACTAATCAGCATAGCGGTCCTGCATTCCTTTGACCAATGCATCTTCGACCCCGTTCACAAACTTGCTCATATGAGCCCTCAGCTCGGCAACCATCTCCAAAGCATATTTGGATAACTGGGAGAACATCAGGGCATACTCCTGAACAGTCATATAATTCTACTTTAGATTGACGAACTCGGCTGCCTTTACTTCGCTCAACTCTCGGGGAAAGAACCTATACAGGAATGCCATAACAAACTCATCCCAACCAATCAGAGTTGCACCTACTCCACGACCCTTCTTCCACTGCCCAAACCAAATATGAGCCACCCCCTTCAACTGATAGGAGGCCAAGTCTGTACTTTCTTCTCCCGTAACACCCATAATATGGGTAATTTTCCAGATCTCTATAAACATGTGAATCCTCGTCCACTTTCAAACCATGAAACTCGGGCGTTTTCAACCTAGTGAACTCTTGCACCCTAGCCACTACCGCATTCCTATTCATGTGCACATGAGCCACAGCCTACTGGTTGACTTGGGTTGTCATGGCCTATGCTAGCATTTGAAAACTGGCCCTGAACTTAGCATGAGAAACCTATTTCGACAAGGGATCAGCTGGAGCTGGTGGGGCTGGCTGATGCCCGTCTTCATTGCCATTCCCATGGCCATTGCCGTCACCATTTCTTCTTCCATTGACTCAGTAAGGATTCATATTTCTGCAAGAACATATAGTATAAGTTAGAAGGATAAAGAGAGTTGAATTTCATAGCATGATATAGAATCATGAAAGAAGGGAAGTTTTCCTAAAACGTCTGGTAGCCTCTTCCTCATAAGTGCGGACCGCTTCACACCCATAAAAAAAACTCTACTTAACATAGCTTTTAGACACCTTAGGACACTCTAAAACCTAATGCTCTGATACCAAGTTTGTCACAACCTGAGCATCGACCCTGGACCAAGACACGGGACCTAGAACATTAAATGGCTCCAAGATAACCCCTGGCACATACATAGCATGATGACGAGCATAACTAAGCGAAAATAAAGCATGAACACAATATAAGTGGAAGTCTACACATCATAAAGCATAAGCTTAGCCAATATGTCAACAATGTTGAACCATCTATACATAGCTATCTCAAAAGCCTCTAATCATACGATGAGCTGATGGGGACAACACCCCCAACTAGTTCACTAAGTTTGATACTGAAAGACATAAGAGAAAGAGAGATATTAACAAAAACTGCCTCATCGGATCATGAGGACTCACCAAAACTAGGATGGAACTAGACTGAAGCGGGAGTGAACTCATGTTGAGGCTGAGACTGACTACCCGAACCTATATCATGAGATGAAATAGCATAGAGTATGCGGTCTGTACTTTGAATGTACTAGTATATAGAGCAAGTAAAACATATTCGTAAAATAGTAAAACAAGATAGTAAGTAAAGGATAAATGAAACATGAGAATAGGGCACATATTTAAATCATAATCGTGTAATAGTCATAAACATGAGTTATTTATCATAACATGAAGTATAACGACTTAAGATTTGAAATAGGAATCATATAGTTTACCATACTTGAAATCATATGTGAAAACTCATAAACTAATCAATAGGAAAAATTCTCTATAAAATATAGTATCGCAAGTCATGAACATGAATAACTTAAAACATAACGAACAAAGGAAGACTCATCATAACTACCACCATTATGATAGAGCTTACATGATGCCCCAACTATCTCACTCAAGTGGGCAGAGTCGTCCCAAGCTTGCCAATGCAAGAAATGATTAAGGCATGATATTACTCGTGAATCCCTATAGGGCTTGAACATGAATAAATAACTACGGTGCACGTAGTTCTTAGACCCAGCATTTGCCTGCACCCCTGGCTACTCGATGCTAGACCATACTCCTAAAAACATGCACATGGCTCATAGTCATCATATGAAACATACTTGATCTTGCATGGGCTAGTTTAAAATCAAAAAATCATAATCATACTTGACATACGTGAACTAGCTATGAAAAATAATGTCACAATGGGCCATGATGCATAAACTTGATTCTTCATGAAATTCATACATACTTGAATAAGACCTCATAACTCAAAATCATAAAAAATCATAAGTTTAAGATTCGTAAACATTCATTCATACATTGATAATTCCTCATAACTTGAAATCATAGGATCACAAGCTTGAAATTCATCAAACCATGCATAATTAGGAAAAATCACCATAAACTTAAAAATATAGATCCTTGAGAGATTCTAGTATAAAACAAGTAATCATAGTGATAAATCATGAATTTAATCATAAGAGACTTAAATTCATAAGGGATCATAAGAGATTTCATGAGAATTGGGTCTAACCCTAGAATTTCAATAATTCATGCTTGGAGACTTGAAATCATGAGATAGAGATGAAATTGGGCATGAGGGTGGAAGGATTTTCCCCATTCATGACGCTACATACTGGGCTTGAAGGGATTCTGGCTAGTTTGATGCATGGAGGAGAAGGAGGACCTTGATGTTTGAGTCTTGAGAGGGTTTTGATCTTCAACTTGGCATGATAGGAGTAAAATGAGGGTTTAGGATGAATAAAACCCCTTAAAACACCCTTTTAGGAGCTTAAAACGACAGTTTATGAGTTAGGAACTTAAGAATTAAGAAAACGCCCTTAATAACTTAGTTGGAAAATGGGCTCTACTAGACCAACGGATCATCCAATGATCCGTTAGTCCACTTAATGGGTCATTAAGACCACTCATTGCCACTGGAGACATTTTTCAACTTTCTAATCCTTCCTGATATTTTTACTTATGATTCGTCATGACACTTAATGGATCACTTCACTGCTTGTTAAGACTCTCTGAAACTCAACTTTTCATAGCCTCATTGCACCCAATGACTCACTTAATGAGTCTTTAAGTGAAATAACGAGTCACTTGGCGACTCGTTCTGTGATCTGGTGTAGTTTTTTCCTATTTATTTTGTTTCACTACTCGGGTCTGATCATACGGAGTTTTGGGGTGTTACATTACACAAGGGCTTGTGGTAAATCCATTAGTGCATTGAATTCTCTTATTTCAACGGATATACTCTGGTTTAGATGAATCGTGATTTTTAGCCTAAAGTAAAATATGAATTCAAATCCTTATTGAAATTTTGATGTGAATAATGCCCTCTAAAGGGAAGTATGTGTCTCAAGGAATAGCTAATTTTTCATTTGAAGGATGATATGATATGAGTTATTGTAATCCATAAGTAGTAGAATATATACCAGAGCCAAGATATAAAGTCATCAATATAGTATTCAAGAAGTGGAAACAGTGATTGATTGAAATATGCAACTAGAATCATATAAGTTTTAAGTAAATAATGCGATGACTATGTGCTTAGGTGCTAAAAAAGAGGTAGTGATTTTGGTGCAGATTTAGAACGTTCTTAGAGGCTACAATTTGATTGTTACACCCCAGGAAAGCTAACGAATAGTGGGTGTACGCGTGAATTTGAAATAGATACAGAGAGTGCGACGTGTGTAATGAAGCCTCAGAAGTCGGGTCCAGAGAGGCCATGCCGCATAGGGCCAGCATGACATGTTAGCCGGCAGGACACCAGCCAACGCAGCGCGCCAGGCCACTAGCGCTTTGAGAGGCGTGAGGCGCTAGGCCATTGGCCCCTTGAGAGGCGCGAGGCGTGGGGCGCCCCCTGGCCACTGCCCAAAAGTATATATATAGCTCTTTAGTTTAATTACAATTCATTTGCAAATTTCCTCTCGGCCAGAACTAAAGGAGAATGCAATTTTCTATCAACTTTCACCCGATTACGCTATGAAACGCCGCTAGAATTCAAATTAACTTCGGGTATTAAAGTTTAAGGCTTCAGGGAGCATTTCCACAGAGTTATTTTCACAAAATTTGCCCAGCAAATTATAGTCTCACCAAGCTAGAGTCATTGGAATTTCTCCAAATTAATTTCTATACGATCACAGGCTTCAAGTAAGTATTTCTCCCTTCTGGAATTTTGAGAAATTATGAGTTTTTGATCATGTTCCGTTATGTTGAAATATAGTTAATATTTATATATAAAGTTATCGTTTTTGCCGAATTTCGTACTGAAACTAGTCATATTCCCCCAGTAATACGATTGTAGTTTAAAAGAGTAGTTGAATATGGACTGAAACTCACCAGTTGATCGATAATCGACGAACGAGGTATGTTAAGGAAGTTTCCTTCGGCAAGTTAGTTTCCTTAGCATGATAACTCAGTTTGAGTCCTAGTAATAGTGCTAGAAGCATGTCTATTTTGATTAGATGTTGTTATTAGCTGAAACTCATATTCCATGTTTAGTTTGGGATGGATTATGCCTGTATAGCCTTCATGACCGACCCCAGAGTTATTAGCTGTGTCGACGCCCGCTAGGGGCGAGATGATGTCGCTCTACGGAGCGGTATGTCGTCTGCAAGGGATGAAGATGGGGTCCCAGGTCCTCATATGCCATGGTTGGCTTCATACACCCCCATCGAGCCCGGTGCCCAAGGTGCAGATATCAAGATTCCACTGGACTCAGACACAGCTACAGTCAAGGGCCGAGTGGGCTCAGTTGCAGACCCAGGGTACCGATAGGATTGCTATAGCTATTAGTTGACCCAGTGTGACCTTGATAGGGGTATATAGACTAAAGTGTAGTCACCGGGGCTTATGGGGGGCCCAAGTGGGTTATTTTTGTTGGTTGTACCTTCCGTCTTATGGGGGCTAAGTAAAGTTGTTGTTTGCTTTAGTTATTAATAAATTAGATAGTAAGAAGTTCTATTACTCAAGTATGATCTCTATCCCTTCACTTCAGTTATCCTCAGTTCTATCTCTTCATTTCAGTCGTTTACAGTTATCGCCTTACATATTCAGTACATATATTACTGACGCCCTTTCTGGGGTGCTGCATTACTTGCCTGCAGGTACAGATAGATGAGGAGCAGGTCCCTCTTAGCCTCCAGCCAGGATTAGCATAAGAATCGGCTCCTTTCTTCCGGAGCTTATAGACAGAAGGTTTACTCCTTTTTGATAATACAGTTTATGGGTAGGTTGGGGCCCTATCCCGACCATCATATTACTCCTAAAGGCTTGCAGATTGTTTCTATTTCCCTGCGGTTAGCTGTTATTAGCCGTGTGGGGCCCATATGTGTTTTAGTTTACGTGTTGGCCATGTTGGGCCTTGTTTAGTTGATAGATTAGCGGCTGTGTCGGCCATAGTTTAGCATAGCACTAGAGTTACTTTACAGTCATAACTAGATATCATGGTGGTCTTGTCGCCCACATAGGATTCCCTGCTATTGCCTATTTCTGGTTAGATGTTTTTCTTTATAGGTGGCTATAAGGCCTTGTCGGTCGGAGGTTGTATTTACAGCCGAAATATAGCCCGTTGTTTTCTTGATTTGGGAAGTAAGCCTGCACCGGGAGTGCATAGGCCTAGTTAAGCCAGTTCAGATCCTAGTAGGGCACCAGGTGCCCGTCGTGCCTCCCAAGGTGGGGTGTGACAAACTTGGTATTAGAGCAAGTCGTATCCCAGGGAGTCTGCAAGCCGTGCTAAGTAGAGTCTTGTCTATGGATGTGTTGTGCACCATATTCTATAGGTAGGAGGTTGCGAAGCATGATAGGATGGTTACTCTTTCTTCTTATCCAGTCGTGCTATAGAGATGTACATTATAGGGTTGAGTCCCTAAGCTTACCATATTCTTTTATTTAAAGAGAAATGGCAGACTCGCGACACCCTACGACTGGCAGGAGATTGGATGTTGTACCAGGAGAGGGCACTAGCAGGGTGCCTCAGCCAGAGTCAGCCCGATCTGAGGGCGACAAGGAGACTTCATCTCGGTCTCCCCAGCACTCTCCACCATGTCAGGAGCCGCTCGGAGTGGCAAATGTGACGGCACCATCTCCAGCAGTCTCTATACCGGTACCATCGGATCAGGAGGTTAGGAGTGTTGTTGTTATGCTAGCTCAGATGATGGCTGCACAATGTCAGCGAGTGGCCCCGGTGGTTGCAGAGTCCTCAGGAGGACCCGGTAGTTCGAGGGTCAGGGAGTTTCTCGCACTGAGTCCCCCACAGTTGATAGGTACGGATCGGGCGGAGGACCCTCGGGATTCCTTGGATCAGATGCAGCGGATTTTCAAGGTGATGTATGCCACACCTGCAGAGTCAGTTGAGTTAGCAGCATTCCAACTACGGGACATTGTAGTGCTGTGGTACAAGAGTTGGGAAATGTCCCGAGGGAGAGGTGTTTCCCCTATGACTTGGCCCAGCTTCTCAGAGGCTTTTCTGGATCACTACCTGCCACGGGAAATTCGACAGGCCCGGGTTGATTAGTTTCTACATTTAGAGCAGGGGTCGATGAGTGTCCGGGAGAACGTTATGAGGTTCCACTCCTTGGCCCGATATGCACCAACTTTTTTAGATACCATGCCGGCTAGGGTGCACGGATTTATTATGGGGCTGAATCCAGAATATGTGGAGACTTGCATTACGGCCACTCTGTGGGAGGATATGGATATTGCCCGTGTTCAGGCTTTTGCTCAGAATATTGAAGGGATCCAACAGCAGCAACGGGAGATAAGAAGGGCAAATCAGGAGCAGTACCATTGGGCTAGACCTAGTGACATGCAAGTAGAATTTCAGGGTGTACCCAGGCCACGATTATCAGACAGACCACCTACACCCCCACCTCCACAACAGCAGCAGGGGAGTAGGTCTGGTTGCCGGGGGCCGTCGGGGCCCAGCGAGAGCTCACGATCAGCAGGTTCACAACAGCAGAGAGGAGTGGAGCAGAGTAGATTTACTGTGCCGCTTTTCCCTATCTGCAGCCGATGTCACTCTAGGGCATGCAGGTGTGGTTCCACAGCATGTTATAGCTTTGGGCAGGAGGGGCATTAGATGAGAGATTGTCCAGCCAAAGGTGAGAGTGATCGGGACCAGTAGGATAGATCTTCAGTAGGGTCACATGCCCTAGCATCTCCAGCAGGGCGTAGGCCCTCAGCTCCAGCCGGCAGAGGCCGAGGCAGGTCAGGGTCCTCTAGATTAGGTACCGGTCCAGATCGCTCTTATGCTTTACCGGGACGACTGGAGTCAGAGTCATCGCTGGATGTGGTGACAGGTATGCTGGACATTTGCTCTTATTCTATTTATGTACTGATAGATCCAGGATTCACCTTGTCTTATGCAACACCATTAGTAGCCCGGAAGTTTGGTATTACGCCAAAATTGCTTCAGCAACCTTTTTCAGTGTCTACACCCGTTGGTGACTCTATCATAGCCCAGAGGGTCTACCGGGGATGCACAGTAGAGGTTGTTGGTCGTCGGACTTTAGCAAATTTGATAGAACTAGAAATGATTGATTTTTATGAAATTATGGGGTATGGATTGGCTAGCGCCATGTTATACTAATGTAGAATGTTGGACCAAGACTGTCTGATTCCACTTTCCAGGGGAGGTTGTACGGGAGTGGAAAGGTAATGCATCCACACCAAAAGGTAGGTTTATTTCCTATCTTCGGGCAAGAAAATTGATAGCGAAAGGGTGTATTTATCATATTATCAGGGTTCAGGATGTTCAAGAAGAATCTCCGACTCTCCAGTCCATTCCAGTAGTCAATGAATTTCCAGATGTATTCCCAGATGAACTACGTGGTATTCCCCTAGAACAGGAGATAGATTTTACAATTGATTTATTACCAGGTACTCAGCCTATATCTATTACCAGGATCCCTTATCTAATAGATCTTTCAATTGTACCGAATGGCTCCTACTAAGCTCAGAGAATTGAAGGAACAGTTGAAAGATCTGTTAGATAAGGGCTTCATCAGGTCGATTACTTCACTATGGGGAGTGCCAGTCCTATTCGTGAGAAAGAAGGATGGCTCCCTCTGTATGTGTATAGATTACCGGCAGCTAAATAAAGTTACTATCAAGAATAAGTACCCGCTTCCCAGAATAGACGACCTGTTTGACTAATTACAAGGGGTAAGGTATTTCTCAAAAATTGACTTAAGGTCAAGATATCATCAGGTTCGGGTTCGAGAAAAAGATATTCCAAAACCTTCTTTCAGGACCAGGTATGGCCACTTTGAATTTCTAGTCATGTCCTTCGGGCTGACGAATGCTCCAGCAGTGTTCATGGATTTGATGAACAGCATCTTCAGGCCGTATCTGGGCCTATTTGTGATAGTATTTATTGATGATATTCTGGTATATTCCCACTCAGAGGCAGATCACCGGGATCACCTACAAACAGTGCTCCAGACTCTCAGGAATCGCCAGCTATATGTGAAGTTTTCTAAATGTGAATTTTGGCTAAATTCAGTAGCTTTTCTGGATCACATTATGTTGGATGCTCGTATACAGGTAGATTCGCAGAAGATTGAAGTAGTAAAAACATGGCCTAGACCTACCACTTCGACTGAGGTACATAGTTTCCTGGGGTTAGCCGGGTATTACAAAAGGTTCGTGGAAGGATTTTTTACTTTAGCAGCGCCCTTGACCAAGTTAACTCGGAAAGCAGCTAAATTTCACTAGATTGAGGCGTGTTAACAGAGTTTCCAAGAGTTGAAAAATAGACTGACCTCAACACCAGTATTAGCCTTGCCAGAAGGATCAGAGGGTTACGCAGTTTACTGCGATGCTTCAGGCATCGGGTTAGGATTTGTACTGATGCAACATGGTAAAGTAATTGCTTACGCTTCCAGACAGCTGAGGAAGCATGAGAAGAACTACCCCACCCACTACTTGGAGTTGGCCGCGGTAATTCATGCCTTGAAAATATGGAGGCACTATCTGTATGGTGTCCATGTAGATATTTTTACTAATCAAAGAGCCTTCAATACATTTTCACACAAAAAGAGTTGAATTTGCGGCAACGCTGCTGGTTAGAATTATTAAAAGACTATGATGTAAATATTTTGTACCATCCAGGGAAAGCCAATGTTGTAGCAGATTCCCTCAGTCATAAATCCATGGGGAGTATGGCATATTTGAAGCCCGAACATAGGGAACTGGCACGAGAATAGCATCAGTTAGCCAGTTTGGCTGTCGGTATAGTAGATTTAGGAGATAGTGGAACAGTAATTCAAAATACGGTCGTATCATCATTGGTTGTGGAAGTGAAAGCACGGCAGTATGAAGACCCTAACCTGGTTCAGCTAAGAGATAAGGTTCAGTGAGGAGGAGTAACAGATTTCAAGGTAACCATAGACGGGGTTTTGAGATATAAGGGTCGCCTCTGTGTTCCAAACGCGATAGGACTTCTCCAGCAGATCATGGGCGAGGTGCATTATTCCTGTTACTCTCTTCATCCGAGTTCAACAAAAATGTATCATGACATAAAAGAGAACTACTGGTGGTCGGGAATGAAAAAGGAGATAGAAAAATTTGTAGCTCAATGTCCCAATTACCAATAGGTTAAAGCTGAACACCAAAAACCTGGCGGGTTGACACAGGAGATAGTAGTGCCCACGTGGAAATGGGAGGTAGTAAACATAGATTTTGTGACAAGGTTGCCCCGTACCAGATGCAGATTTGATTCTATCTGGGTAATTGTTGACAGGTTGATGAAATCAACTCATTTTCTACCAGTAAGGGATACCTTCTCAGCTGAAGACTATGTTGAACTGTATATCAGAGAAATAGTCCGATTGCACGGAGTCCCAATGTCCATTATTTCTGACAGAGGAGCACAACTCACAGCTGGGTTCTGGAAGTCTTTTTAGAGAGGTCTGGGGACACAGGTTAACCTGAGTATAGCCTTCCATCCTCAAACAAATGGGCAGGCAGAATGTACAATTCAAACGCTAGAGGATATGTTACGGGCATGTGTGCTGGATTTTGGGGGCAACTGGGATGAACACTTACCGCTTATTGAGTTTGCCTACAATAATAGTTATCACTAGGCAATCCAAATGGCACCTTACGAAGCCTTATATGGGTAGAAGTGCATATCTCCAGTTGGTTGGTTCGAAGTGGGAGAATCAGAGTTAATTGAACCAGACATGATTCATAAGTCAGAGGAGAAAGTGAAGCTCATCAGAGAACACCTGTTGACAGCTCAAATTTTTTAGAAATCTTACGCAGATGTACGGCGTAGGAACTTGGAGTTCAATGTAAATGACTGGGTGTTTTTGAAAGTATCGCCAATGAAGGGCGTAATAAGGTTTGGCAAAAAGGGTAAGCTTAGCTCGAGGTTTATGGGGTCATATCGAATTCTCCAGATAATAGGACAGGTAGCCTACAAGCTAGATTTACCTTCAAAATTGGAATTCGTTCATTCGGTCTTTCATGTGTCAATGCTACAGAAGTTCATAGGGGATCTGTCCCGAGTTGTGCCAGTTGAGGATGTCCAAGTCACCGAGAAATTAACCTGTGAAGAGGTTCCAGTAGCTATATTGGATTGACAGGTTTGTAGGTTAAGGACTAAAGACGTTTCCTCTGTCAAAGTACTGTGGAGAAACAAGAATAGGGAATAGATGACTTGGGAGGCTAAGGACGAAATGAAATCCAGATACCCTTATTTGTTCCAGACTTAGTCCAGATTATGCAATTAAGGTAAGTTATTGATTCAGTTGTTGTTTCATGATTTGTGCTACATATATATTGCTCAGTTTACTCCAGCCTTATTATGAAATAGTTTTTATAGTGTTATATGAAGTTCCTGTATTGGACTTTTCTACATTTCAGGGTTTTCAGATAGTCCATATTACAAGGGAGACTCTGCCAAAAATTTTCCAGAATGATAGTCCTAAAAAGAGTTAAACTCCTATAAACTAAGCTGACATTCGAGGACGAATGTTTCTAAAGGGGGGACACCCCGTGAAACCTAACGAATTGTGGGCGTACGCGTGAATTTGAAATAGATACAGATAGTACGACATGTGTAAAGAAGCCTCAGAAGTCGGGTCGAGCGAGGCCAGGCCGCACAGGGCCAGCGCGACGCGCCAAGCGGTATGACACCAGCCAGCGCGGTGCGACAAGCTAGTGGCGCTTTGAGAGGCGCGAGGCACCAAGCCATTGGCGCCTTGAGAGGCGTGAGGCGCGGGGCACCTTGGCGCTTTGAGAGACGCGAGGCACCCCCCTGGCGACCACCCAAAAGTATATATAGAGCTCCTTACTTTAACTGCAATTCATTTGCAAATTTCCTCTCGGCCAGAACTAAAGGAGAATGCAATTTTCTATCAACTTTCACCCGATTATGCTACAAAACACCGCCCGAATTCAAATTAACTTTGGGTATTGAAGTTTATGGATGTAGGGAGCATTGCTAAGGAGTTATTTTCACAAAATTTGCCCAGCAAATCGTAGTCTCACTAAGCTAAAGTCGTTGGAATTGTTCCAAACTAATTTCTATACGATCACAGGCTTCAAGTAAGTATTTCTCCCTTCTGGACTTTTGAGAAATTACGAGTTTTCGATCATTTTCCATTAAGTTGAAATAGAGTTAATATTTTTATATAAAGTTATCGTTTTTGTCGAATTTAGTACTAAAACTAGTCATATTCCCCTAGTAATATGATTGCAGTTGAAAAGAGCAGTTGAATACGGACTGAAACTCACCAGTTAATCTATAATCGGCAAACGAGGTATGTTAAGAAAGTTTCCTTCGGCAAGTTAGTTTCCTTAGCATGATAACTCAGTTTGAGTCCCAGTAAGAGTGCCAGAAGCATGCCTATTATGATTAGTTGTTGTTATTAGCCAAAACTCTTATTCCATGTTTAGTTTGGGATGGATTATGCATGTATAGCCTTCATGACCGACCCCAGGGTTATTAGCTGTGTCGATGCTCGCCAGGGGCGAGATGACGTCGCTCTACGGAGCGGTATGCCATCCGCAAGGGACGAAGATGGGGTCCCAAGTCCTCATATGTCGTGGTTGGCTTCGTACACCTCCGTCGAGCCCAGTGCGCGGGGTGCAGATATCAGGAGTCCACTGGACTCAGACACAGCTACAATTAGGGGCCGAGTGGGCTCAATT
>JACEIK010015361.1:0-19485 GCA_018107945.1 Datura stramonium | reverse complement strand
AATAACCTAAGGATTAACTCTAGTACCTCAATATCTACAGTTTGCTCGAACTGTAATTACCTATTCAGATATTATGAACTCTAATATATAGAGTACAACATAGTTACACCAACGTAACTTGACTCAACTAACTCAAGTAGAGAAAGTTAGAACTCACAAATACAAAGAATAATTTCAATCTAAACAAGCCAAGCCTTCTACTCCAGTTCTTTACTTACAACAACTTGCTCCAGTGAGATTATTTCTTACTATGAATGACTATTACTGCAGAGTAATCTCTTTGACGAACAATTCAATAGCTGAATATTCTATGGTACTTTATGATCATTATATACCACTAAAATAATGTGATTTTGTCAAACATAGATTTATTTGGAATAAGGAAAAAGAATCCTAAAATGACTTAATTTCCTCAAACCTTTCCTTATTCAAAATAAGGAAAAGAGCCCAAAGGACTTGGTTCCCTTAAGTCATATTTTTCTCACAAAAAGTTCTCTCCTATTTGAATGAAACTTGTGATGTTGGTATATTCTTAAGCCAATTTATATTTTTACCCATATTTACTTTGTTTTGAGTTCATAATCCTTATGAAATGTATGAATTCATATTTTCGTATGTCTTGTGAGCTAATGAATGTTTCTTAGATATTATGCTTGAAACCAAGGATCCAAAAATATTGATCAGAGGTGTGAAGAAAAGGATTCGCGAAAGTCGACGGGGGCTATGGCTGGCGTGGCGCGCGAAACGGTTGTGCTTCGGAGAAATATGCACCAAAATTGGGGCTATAGGCGGCATAGCGCCTCAGCACTTGTGCTTCAAAGAAATATGCACCACGGTTAGTGCTATGGATGGCGTGGGGAACCAGGTTCCCTAGCTTTGGATAGGAGAATTTGACTAACACCTTGGCGAGATGGATGTACGTGGAGTCAAGGAAGCATTACGACACGGGAAGTTTTCCCATGTGCAGTGCTATGGATTAGGTGGGGGCGCCCGAAGGGTCCTAAAGATTAGAGAATTTAACTAACACTCCGGTGCTACAAATGTAGTAGGGCGCCGAGAGGTGTTTAGAAGTTTAGAAATTTGGCTAACACCTTAGTGCTATGGGCACAGTGGCGTCGGAGCTATACTTCAAGAGGATAGTGAAACCTAGACAGGGCTATGGAGAGGCGGCATGATAGAAATCTTCACGGATGGATTTTTTTTTTATTTTAAAGTTATTTACTTGAGGGAAAAAGTGTAATTTGAAGGTTCACCTATAAATACAACATCTAGGGCATTTTAGCAAATCATTCCTTATTTTGTTTGGTGGTAGAAGATTTTAAGGCGACTTTTGGGAAGAAGATAAGTTCGATTTATGTCTCTTCTTTTTATTATCATTTTACTTTGAATGATGATAATTTCCATGTTGCTTATCTATGAGTGGCTAAATGCCCATTATGGTTTGACCATAATTGATGGTTTGAAGTTTGAAAAATGAATTAATACTAGTTTGATTCTTCATTAAAAGGTTTATATTTACTTATTTTAATTGCTTATTCACTAGGCTGATCACCTTGTAAGTAAATCTCACATTTGGCTTTTAGTTGAAATTGGGAAAGAGGCAGAAAGGGATAAAAGTAAATGTAAAATAGGAATCCAAACATCCTTTGGCCCATTGGCTAGGGTTAGAAGTTGTTGTTGAGGATTAGGAATATACCCTTCAACCTGACAGATTAAAATACAAGTAGCCAGAATTATCATTTCATGTTTCTCTTGCGACCATAGGGATATAGACATTAGGGTTCATGGGAGATAGTTCTTGATGCTCGGGAGAGTAATTGGGATAGTAACTTACAACTAGCAATCTTAGGAAGAATTAATCTAGCGTAATCACGTCTTGAAAACTCAATAGGAAGCGATAGTGCCAATTTCTAATTTTTATCATCATTTGAAACGCAAACAAATTTTCAATAATCTTAGTCTTTAGCTAATTTTACATTTCATGTTTAGTAGTTAAATCTCCAAACAATTCCTCATTTTACATTTTTGTTATAATAGCGAAACAAAGAAGTAATCTTTAAATGATTGATCGACAAGTCTACGAGGATCGATAATTAGGACTTCACTTTCCTATATTACTTGGCGACCACGTGCTCTTGCTTGCGCTTGAAAACTGACATCATATTTTTAGCGTGAATTCTGCGAGGACTTGAATATTGATTAATTGTTTTGGTTGAGATTTTTTTCCCGCTATTAAGTAATTAATTTTTGTATGTGTATTATATTAGTGCACTTTTTTTTATAGTATTTATACACTCTTTCTTAACATGACATCTAGGTATATAAATGGGCCGAATGATGGGTATTCATATTTTGATAATCATATGCGGGTATGGAGGACCCTACTTATGGAAGCTCTTGTTATATTTTGGTGTATGTGGTGAAGTCTGGATGATCATTGGAGTAGTTGCCCAAATTTTTATTTCCCTTTTCCCAAACTCATTACGAATACTCTTGTTTTTGATGCTTACCAGGGAATAACTGAAGAGGAGGAACATCATTCTCAAAATAAAGTGATATGAAGGAAAAAATGATCACAGGCATATGGAAGTGGCCAAAGGAGAAGCTTGCGCAAGGAAAAGCCTTAAAAGCTACAGTGCAAGCTGCAGAGATGATAGTTGAGGCGCAACATGTAATGACTTGTAAGTCACGGTCTTAGAAAATACTCAAGAGGAACTTCAAGTGGAAAGGACAATAGAGCTCGAGAAGAGATAGACCAATTTGACTCAAGTATCAATATTTGCAATGTCTTTTGAATGAAAAAGTTGGGGCGTTTAAAGGCCCAGAAACTACAATGTGTTGTGGATACTAGCCCATGCATGAAACAAGAAGAAGAATCCTAACTAGTAGACTATTCATTGTTGGTTGATGTTGATGTTGAGGAGGTGGATAAAAGTAAGGATGTTAATCATAATACAATCTTGGAGTTAGGGCGTGTTGGTCCTCATCCTAAACACTTTTCGACATCGTGTTTAGTTGACAATCTAGAAATAAGTCTTCCAAGCCTATGGAGAGATATGTAGATGAGGAACAATGACCCTATATTCTAAAATTTATTATGTCAAAGACACATAATGACTTTCTCACTTAAGGGCCTAATAAGTACAAAGATGCAACATCAATTGCCAAATTACTTGCTTGTTTGCACCCATCTCCCCTTGAGCATAATGAAAAATCAAAAAAGAAATTAGGGGTGAAATTTGCAAAGCTCAAAATGGAAGGAAAAGTGGTGAAACTTGATTGCGTCATGTCGGCGTTAAATTAGGCACTTGTTGAGAAACCTTAATTTATAATAATTAACAGTTTTTTTCTATTTTCTAGTGTCACTAATGTTTTTACTTTTGCAAGAAGGGGAAGTTTGGCAGTATCGAAATCAAAGCTAAGGAGCATGGTTTTGATGTAGTGTGGGGTCATGCAACCTATAAATCCAAGAAACCTCTTGCTAGATAGACCCTAAGAGGGCCTTATGGAGTAATTTCTCACTCTTACCTGATCTTTAATTATGGATGCTCTAAGGAAAGATCATAACTTTAAGTGCGGGGTGAGGAGATACCTTCCAAAATTTTAAGGTTAAGGGTGAGTATGCCATCAAGCTTAGTTGAAATTTTGAAAATGGCATGGCTCATCCACCCTTCGATTTTCTTATGGCCTTAATTTTTTCGAAGGGAAGACCTTTGAACCAGATAATTTTTCATTTTTAGAAAATTCGTTGTAGTCTTAGAGTTGTGACCCTTCCCTGATAGATGGATGACAGTGACCATCTTAAAAATTAGTCACGTTTTTGTTATTGTAGGATTTAGTCGAGACATAAATCACTTACATGTGCTCTTTGACATTCCACTTAGCAACTAAGCTAGAGTTAATGAAGTGGTCATTTTAAGTGAGAATTCCATGAGAGACACACAAAGTTCTTTAACTCGATTCAATACACTTGTAGGGCATAATAATGAAAAATATCATTTAATGTGATTATATGAATGTGTAGCTATAGAAAATCGACTAGAGTCTTAATGCCATGTGAGGTGAGCTTAATTGTTGTGTTTTGTACATAATGTAGCATCTAAAATGTTCCTTAGTGTATGTTTGATGACTAGTTATTAAAGAGTTAAGAGATGATTAAGGAATTTATTTGAAAAAGCCATGTTTTTCTTTTTTGTTTTTCCTTCTGAACATCTTCCTAGTTAACCCCTTGAGCCATAAGCCTTATTCTTTTCTTACCCATAAAAGTAGCTTATTTTCTTTTGTTATGTGACCTCTAGAATTCTTGATCCAAAATAGTTTTAGTCACTTTGGGGATTAAAAGTGAAGGTCCACCAAGGTGAATGATAAGGAAAGGAAAGAAAGAAAATAGTTTGAAGAAGTAAGAAGGAAAGTAGGAAGAAGGGGTGCCCAAAATATATTGCTTACTTGCTGCTAGGACAATGAAAAGAAAGAGTTTCAAAAGTGAAGATTCTTAGTGATTCTATAGAAAGACTAGCAGTCAAGTAATGAATAAAGAGGCATGAAAAAGAAAAGAAAAAGGATGAGTACTTTGTGAAGGGTGAACAATAAGAAAAAGTAGTGGTTTCGAAAGATGAAAAAATATCTTAAAAGTGCTTAGGATTGATAGTCACTCTAAAATAAAAATCATACCTACATAGTTCCTTAGCCAATATTACAACAAAGAAAAGTCCTTATGATATTAATCTCTTATATGACTAAGTAGTATAAGTGTACATAAAGGGCAAGCTAATGGTATGTTGCATATGTATGATACAACTTTTCTGAGTGTGATGTACCTTACTTATTATGTTTCATGCTTTGTATTGATAATTTGAGAGAGGAACATAACTAAAAGTGAGGGCATAAGATGTCTAAGTGGTATACTATGTATTGCATGTTTGTATTTAATCATGTTGACCATATTTTGGAAAGTATGAGTCGGTCATATAAATTGTGTAGCCTTAAATGTGCCAAAGCTTCTGCATGTGCTTGATGTGAATTGTTTGAGTTGATGAGCCTCTTAGTCGTATGCTCTCGCTAGTTGTTTGAGTGTGAATTGTTAGAGGTGATAAGTGATGAAAATATGAATTTGTGCATGGAGTTGAGGATTCGAGGAGGAAAAAATTATTTAAGTATGGGATGGTGGTGTTGGACATATTCTTATGCCCATTTGCACATGTTACCATATTTATCCTTATTTGAGTTCATAATCCTTATGAAGTGTATGAATTCATGTTTTCACGTGTCTTATGAGCTAGTAAATGTTTTGAGTAGGAAACCAGGAAAAAGGACCCAAAATGACCCAGGTGTGAAGAAGAAGAGTAACAAAAGTTGGCACAGGGCTATAGGCGGCGTGACGCGCCACCACTTGTGCCCGAGAAAAAATATATGCAAAATTGGTGCTATGGATGGAGTGGGGCTCTAGGTTCCCTAGCTTTGGAGATGAGGTGACTAACACCTTGGCAAGATGGAGGGCATGGACCCGAAGCATTTCGAGGCTTAGGAAATTTTCCCAACATTACGGTGTTATGATGGAGTGGGGTGCCCAAATGATCCAGAAGCTCAGAAATTTGACTAGCACTTTGGTGAGTACGAGATGGGTGAGAGCCGAGAGGTGTTTAGAAGTGTGAAATTTGGCTAACGCCTTGGTGCTATGGTTGGAGTGGGCGCCGGGAGCTATTTATACTTAGGAGAAATTGACTAGACTTGGGGCTACATTTATGGAGAGGGGCGGCGCATAGACATCTTCTTGGATGGATTTTTTTTTAATTTTAAAGGATTATTTACTTGAGGAAAAAGCATCATTTGAAGGTTCTCTATAAATACAACATCTAGGTCATTTTAGAAAATCATTCATCATTTTGTTTTTGATCATAGGAACATGCTTGTAACTTTTGGAAGGAGAGTCAAGTTCCTACTTAGGTTTCTTTTTTTATTCATCATTTTACTTTGAATGATGATGATTTTTATATTTTTCGCTTGTCTATTAGTGGCTAAATGTCCATTCTAGGGTTTGGCCATAGTTGATGGTTGAAGTTTGAAATGTTGATTAATTCTAGTTTGATTCTTTATTTAAAGTTATTTATATTTACTTGTTTTAATTGCTTATTCACTAGGCGGCCATTTGAATAAATCTATTGGCTTATGATTGGCCTTGAAAGAGGCAGAAGGGTTAAAAGTAAATGTTAAAACGGAATTAAAATATCCTTTGGACCATTGGTTGTAGATTAAGTTGTTTGAGATAGGGATATAGCCTTCAATCTATTTAGTTTAAATACGGTAGCACACAATCGTTGTTTCATGTTTCTCCTTGCACCCAGCCATAGGGATATAGGCGTTAGGGTTCATGGGAATGGTTGCTTGGATGCTCGAGAGAGTGGCAAGAAATGGGTTAGTAACTTGCAATTAGCAATCTTATGAAGAATTAATCTAGTGTAATCACATCTTTAAAACTCAACTGACTGAAAGTGCAAATTTCATAGATTTTCATCATCATTTGAAGTACCAAACAAGTTTCTGAAACAATCTTAGTCTTTGTAATTTTACATTTCAATTTTAGTAGTTAAATCTCAAAACAATTCCACATTTTAACTATTTTTAGAATAGAAAATAAAAGTAATCTTAAAATGATTGATCGACATGTATCGAGATCGATAATCAAAACTTCAATGTCTATATATTCTATGTGGCAGGCGACATCAACTTCCCTTGTGGAAATATCTTCAATATCTTTACTTACCATAAGTGACATGGAATATAGTACTTCACTCTATAAGCTAAGAATCACTTTGCCGTACTTCCTCTATAGAGATACAAACTTTATTAGGAAACCTTATTTACCGCTCATTTCTTATTCTTCTTTGACTTTTAGTGAAGCTTATTAGGAATCAATTCCTATTTTTGATCTCATTTCCTTATTTGATTCGATCTTCTGTATATTTTCATGTTGCATATTTCATCATACAAGTGAAAGGGTTGGTTCACACATCAATGCATACAGTAGCAAAAGTGAACGAGGTTAACTTGGTCACTTTATCAATTATCAACACTGCACAATACATATAAACCTATTTCTCGACATCGTTCACCCTCATTTTATTACATATTAGTTCTTATTGGTGAAAGTGATGAAGTGATATTTGAAAGTGACTTATTTTCTTCGTTATTTGGTTGAGATGATTAGAAAGAACTATGTGCGATTCTTGAGATAGTTTGAGAGTGATTCCTATATTGACAAGAATTCAATTATTTTCACTTGCTTAATTATACATTTATTGAATGTTGAACTTTTTTAATTGAGCTCTTGTTTATAACATTATTAATAAGTGTTGAACAAAACATTGGACCAAACCTCACTATCAATTTCTAGAGGGCGATTGATAGGTTCTTTAATATGTGTCTTATGTATTCTTTTTTCGTTGATTGTATTCTTCATTCTCAAGATTCTCATATTCTGTCATATGATCATAAAGAAGATCACAGACATAAGATATGAGTAAAGAGGATAGAGTAGTCATGGATTTAAAAGAGAGTGATTCCTTTACGTTCTTAAAGTCAAAATATTTTGGAGATTAGAGAGGCTATGATTTAACCTAGTTCACAATGAGGATCTTAGTCTAAAGAAGGGGACAATAACATGAAGAAAGACACATAAGCATTTAGGAAATATAGTAGCACACGGGCGAATTAATGCAGTGACATGTGTGGTATGACTTATGAATTTAAATGAATAAGTTAAAGAATGTCTAGGGAGGTAGATAAGAGGAAAATTAAGAGTTACAAAAATAGATGATGTGCCTTGAAGAGGAATAACACATTACAAAATGAGACATTAAGCTTCTAAAACTGTTAATTGTATAAATTCGTATTCTAGCATTGTAATAAGTAGGAAAAAAAAGTATATTTTTATGGAATTATTAAGAGTTGGGTTGAAATATGATAGGACTAATACCCAAACATATTTTTATGTAGTACTAATATCAAATAAGCTTTTCATCTTAAAGGATGATGAAAATGTTGCAGGTAAGTCATGAAGTCAAGAAACATGCTTATATCACCTTATGAACATTAATTTATTTGGTTTAAGAATGAGTAAATATACAAAAAATATAATATATGTTGAGGTTAGTTATAAATCTCTCAAAGAAACCACGTGAGGAATCACATACGATGCGAATAATATATATATATATATATAGCACATGTATGTATGTATGTATGTATGTATGTATTGGTGTTTAGAAAGTGATGTTTCTTTTGCTATGACCAAAGAGAGTATGATAGTCGAAAGAGATTCTGAGAACAAAGCCCTAACACGAAGATTTCATAAGTACCCATCTTTAAAGGAGTAAGGCATTAGAGTTAAAATAGGCCGATGGCCAGAGTATGCTTGTCGGGGATCTTGGGCATATTTATGCGTCAATTACCATATTTTCCCCATGTTGTGGCATAGCTTTGAGAACAAAAGTCGGTGTCTTTCCTTAATTTTTGTATTATTTTGATAAAAAGCTAACATACATGATTGGATGTTTGCAGGTTGAAACATGATTTAATCCCATTTTGCCCATAAGAAGCAAGTTTAGATGACTCAATATTCAAAACAAGTTTGAGCCAAAAGCAGATGTCAACATTGGGGTGCCACGCCTAAACGGTCGTCTACTAGCACACTTAGTTAAATTACGGCAGAGGATGGGAAATTACATCGGCTCCGCATTACGAGCCATTACTTCACCATGAAGGCTTCGTCACATAGTAGGTCTTGCGCTATAAGTTATTGCTTCGTGTAGAAGAAAATTTGTAGCCAAGCTCTTTTTAAGTCAGCTCTAGTCAAGGCGGGAGAGATGCAAACATATTCCAATACTATAAATATCCCATAGAGACATTTTTTTAGCAATCACATATTGATGCAAATACTCACACATAGTTTGAAGTTTTTAAGCGTATTATTTACGTAATACCCCAAAATCTCTAAAGATCCGGACAGGAGTTGAAATGCGAAAATAGGATTTTCTATACCGAGTCATGGGGCGAGTCATCAAGTGACCTATCAGGAACACCATGAGTCATTAAGTAACTCGTAGGAGAAATTTTGTCTATGTTTAGAAATTTCAAGTTTGGGGTGACCACGGGTGTGACCTTGAGTTGTGGCGGCCACAGTGCACATCCTTGTGGTCAAAGAAGTGCAGAAGGATGAAGAAGCGAGCGAGTGCACCTGCGAGGTCATCACCACCCTTCATTGGGTACACCCGCAGTGGTAATTGTCCCACGTAGTGACCCTCGAGAAGAAATTTGGCGGTGTAAGTAACGACGAGTAACCCACGAGTCATCCGGTGCCTCATAGGGGCGCGGTGTATATATTTTGAGAATTTAATGAGGATTTTCCATAATTCGTAAGTTCCTAAGGCCTAAACTACATCATTTTAATCTAAAAATAGAGTATTTTAAGAAGGGTTAACTCATTCTAAGCCTATTCTAATTCACACATGCAATTTTAGAGGGTTGAGAGGTGATCAAGCCTAGTTCTTCAAAGGTCTTCCTCAATTCTCATTGGGCAATCAAGGAAGTGGTGAAATGGTCTCTTCAAGTATGTAAGGCTATGAATGGGTGCAACTAATCCATTCCATGCCTAATCCCCTCTCAATTCATGAAAGTTCTAATTGATGATTCTATAGGTTTTTACCCAATGTGTGGAATTTTCATAGTATTTACCATGGGTATGATTTAAGCATGTTTTTAATATTTAATTATAATTAATGGACAAATTTTATAATATTTTAAATTATAAATTATGTTTTCAAGTTTTATAAACTATGATGTTCATCCATGAAAAGATCATGAAAGTAGAGATACATGAAGTATGTGTACAAGCATGATGAGAGGTTTAGCACGAAAGTATAGGATAGAAATACGGATGCTACGTTCATGTTTTCAAGGTTAATCAAGATGATTTCAAGCATGTTTAAGTATTGGGCAAACCCATATGATCAAGTATGTTTTATGATTTCATGAATTAGCTTACCACATGATTTTGGAGTCTAGACTCCTAATTATGTTCAACTTGTGGTATGGTTTGAGCCAAGGCTCCTCATGTTATGACCATATTTATATATGTATGTTATGAGTCAGCTTCATCACTAGACAATGGTCAACTTTGTTGAAAAACGATGGAGAGCATATGCATATTTTTTGGGTAATTGTCCCAGCATAGAATACGCTAAGGGTTAGTCAAATCTATGCCTCGAACTACGCACCAACGTAGGTATATTCGAGTGAGCTTCTCTTTTGCCCCCGGGGGCTTTCACCTTGATATCGATATCATAGTAGCATCCATAGCCACTGGCAAAGTGTTGGACGACTCTACCCACTTAGTGTAATAGTCGGGGACCACGTAAGCTCTATCATGGCCCAATGTCGGTTGTATTATTAGTCTCTAATATTTCTCATGATTTGATTATGCATGTACATCGATCATAATATTATATTTTCAGCGAGTTTATTAATATTTAGTTTTACTTTTGATTGTCTAGTTTTCAACTTTGGATTTCATTCGAAATATTTATGATATTCGGTTATGCTTAGATCCTTGATTTGGCCAACATACAAGCCCTATACCGAGTCTTATCTTGATTATGTTTTACACTATACATGTTTAATTATTTTACTTACTTAGCGGTTTTACTTACCTTGCATACTCGGTACATTCCATATGCGGCGCATACTCTATATTGTATCGTTTTTATGATACGAGCTCTAATTATCTAGGCTCGGTCAGGAATTGCTAGCAGTTCTAGCATTAGTACTTCTGTTCAGTTTGCGATTCATATCTTTTGAGGCCTTTCTATTCGGAATATGTTCCATATTTTCGGTTTTCGAATTATAGTGAGTTAGTTGGGCTCTTGTCCCATCAACTCGTTAGTATTAGTGGCTTTTCGGACATAGTATGTATTTAGCTTATGTATGTACTCGGAGTGTTATGTATGTTCAAACTTACTCTTTGTTATTCATGTTGATCTTCCATTTTATTTGGATGAGTTAGATGTTATGTTCATGCATGATTTGACTTAGAGCCTCTCAAGAGTTCTTTGTCTGTGTCTCGTTTTGGTCTATGTTCGGGTTGTCACAAACTTGATAATCAGGCATTAGTTTTTGAAGTGTCTTGGGTGTCACAGCATTAAGTAAGGTATTTTCATGCCAGGTGTGAAGCACGCCACTGCGAAGACCAAGAGAAATGAGATGTTTAGAATGTTCCCTTCTTTCATGATCATACGTGCGGTGAAATGACTCTACATCCTTCTAAATCATGCTATACACGTTTGTAGATCATGCCTCCCTGCAAAGTTAATGGAAGAAAGAAACGGAAATAGAGGATAACCATGAGAATGAAATGGAGGCGGGCACAGCAAGCCCCACCGGCCCATGAGAGCATATGCAGGAACGGTGCCCATGCGAGTTCGGGCAGCTATTCGAGATGTTAGCCCAAGCCTTGGCCTTCAAAATTCAATTAGCGAGCGGTACGCGCATGTCTCTCAGGGAATGGGAATGCGGCGGAAAGAGTTAGGAATTTTCGGATGAATCCTCTGTAGTTTCTTAGATCCAAAGGTGGACGAGGATCCATGAGTTCGTGAGGTTACGAAGATCACCCAGTTATGGGGGTGGCCGGGAATAGTGCATCGATTTAGCCTCGTACCGGTTGAAGGTGGTCGCGCACATTTTATTCGGCTTGATACCAGGAAGGATAGTAGGCAGTTAGGCAGAGCCCTATCGGTTTAGGATGAGTTTCATGCCAGCTTTTTAGGCAGATTCTTCCCTCCAATAGATGAGAGAGATCAAAGAAAGCTGGGTTTTGTGAATCTAAAGTGTAATACCAGAAAGTTCCTAAGGTGGAGCCGGGATTTGAAAATGAAAGTTGGTTTGAAATTGGAAAAAATCCCATAAAGCGGATGACCATGATTATTGGTCGACCAAGGCCGTAGGGAAACGTCATGGGAAGTTATGATACAGTAACAATAGGTAATGACAGTGTAGTAACGGCCGTTGTTTGATATAATGAGTCATTGTTGTAGTCGTGGTGAGTGGGCTTGATATTAGGGGAGTAACTAGTCCATCCCACGACCTTCGTGAGAAATGTAGTGATAGTCACAGTCGTGGGATAGGATAGCTCTTTTTCAGTCTACATAATGAAGCTAACAACGTCTTGTTGGAGGATGTAGCAAATCGTGGTGAGAATTAGGTAAGGAAAGGGAACAATGCAAGGGACTGGAAGAAGAGAGAAGTGATGGACGATGTAGCGACCCGTTGTCGAAAGGACGACACATCTGTCGAGAGTCGTAGACGGATGACGAGATCAGTAGGTTTGGCAAGTGAAGACAATGGATGGATACCACCGGTCATGGTACCTCCAATGATCAGTTAGTTGATGCGTTAGTTTCACAGTGTAGATTTCGAGGTTTTCATTAAGGGCATTTTCGTAATTTATACTCTAAGGACTAAACTATATGCGTTTTATTTTTTTTAGTGTATTAAGATAGGTTAAGCTCTTCTAACCTATTCACAACCCATGCATGCAAAAGTTAGAAATTGAGGAGGTGATCAAGCTTGTTCTTCAAGGACTTCAAAATTTTCTCTGCTTTGGGCTTTGAGGTGGTGAGATTTGATTTTTCGGTATGTAGGGTTATGAATGGGTGAATCCTTTCCACCCATGCCCAATCTCTTTCGGTTCATGAAATTTTTATCTAAGTCTATGGGGTTTTTTACCCAATGCATCAAATTCCTATTTCTATGAATTATGGGCAGGTTTTATGTTGTTTTTCATTAAAAATCAAGTTTCATGTTTTATAAATTAAATTTCCCATTTTTGAAATGTTCATGAAAGTCAATGTTTATGATAAATGCTCAAGTATTATGAATTATTGATGATAAAAAACATGTTTTCAAGTTACCCATGTTTATAAGCATGTTTTAGACAATTAGTATTGTTAAGCATGTTAAAGTATTGGGCAATTCCCACATGTTCAAGAATGATTTATGATTTATGTAATGGATCTCATAATTTGTAATTTTTGATTTTGTCCAACTAAAGGGCCTCTAATTCTTGGCTAACCATGTTTTAATGAGGATCAATGAATGATAAATGTGTATTTGGACATGAATCTTAATGAATGATGTTATTGATTTTATATGAGCCTAATGTGCATGTTTTGGGAGCCTTGTCTAGCAAGGCAGTCCGGCGTTCAAGGACTACGCGGTGCATCATTACCACGTACCACCATGTGTTTATAATGATACATTACACAATCCCTCTTTCGTATCACATAGCCATGTCCCTCGCCTTACCAAGCCAGGCGACTTTGAATAGTTGGGGCATCATGTAAGGCTCTACCATGATGGTGTCGGTTATGACGAGTCCTCCCATTGTTCCGCATGTTTTATGCATTGTTATGTTTATGTTGTTTGGCTCAAGTGATGATTTAATAGTGTTTCTATTATGACTATGATAATGAATATGTTATGAATGATTTGAAAACCTTGAGCCTTATATTAATCTTATGATATTTATGATACGAAACACGTGGTCCATCTCTTATGATTATTTATGAATTTTATGTATTTTAAATATACATTTTTACTTACCTGCATACTCGGTACATTCCCACGTGCGATCGCAAACTCTATGCTGTATCATTTTTAGATACGATTTCCGTCTTCAAATTCAACATCGTCATTAGCTTATCACGGGTTAGCAGCCCGGCTTGTTGGTGAGTCCTCATTCTCCAGATGACCATTTGATTCATACATTGATCTTTCTCTAGTTTCAATTTTCGGGTTAGTTGAGAATCTTTGCCCATCAACCCATACATTACGTTAGAAGCTTTGAGACCATATGTAGTACTCCGGTTTGTTATGTATTTAGTCGGTACGCTTATGTTCTATATATGTTATGTTCATGCTTCCGATATGTGTATTTAAGTATTCCGTTTTAAATGATGAAGCTAGATGAATGCTCATGCCATAGGTATACTTGGAAGTCTCTCGAGGCTCCTTGTCTTGTGTGCGATCACAGGTCTAGGTTGAATTCGTGAAAAACTAGTATTAAGCAATAGGTTTGAAGTGTCCTAGGGTGTACAGAAGACGAATTCGTAGAGTCTTTTCGTGGGTGTGACGCGCCACACTTATGATGAAAGTATCTATATCCTTCTAATTCGTGCTATTCGTGATTTTTAGAATCATGGCTCCCGGAAGAATGAATGATAGGAGGAATGGAAATGGAGATGTCCACAAGGATGGCAATGGTAAAGGGCACTGCGAGCTCCACAGTTAAGGCTGCTGAAACACCTAGACGATTAGCCATGCGAGTTTCGGGCAACTATTCGGATGCTCGCGTAGGCTTTGATCTCTTAGGTCAATCAACGGAGTCGTTTCCCATGTTACGCAAAAATAGCAATGCGGCGGCTCGAATCGGGGACATTTGAGAATGAACACGCCATAGTTCCCTCGGAGTCAAATTAGATGAGGACCGCATGAGTTTATTGATGAGATTGTGAAGATCACCCGAGGTTATGTGTGTGAATTGGGTTGATATGCGAGTTGGCTTCGTATCGGTAGAAATTGTATATATACATTTCTATCAATCAAGAGACAGTAGAATTCGCGGTGGGATTTTTGTTACTTGGGAGGAGTTCCATGCGGTCTTTCTAGATGAATTCTTCCCTCGGGAGATGTGGGAGTTGAAGGGGAGATGAATTCTTGAATCGAAGCGAGGAGGATGACGGTATAGGAGTATGTGCTCGAGGGATTCCTTTCGCTTGTTAATGTATGCCCCGGAGTTAGTAGTTGATCGAAGGAAGCTGGGTAGGCGATTTGTTCATGGCATGGCGAGCTATTTGGACAAGGTGAAACCGCTATGCTCCACTAGGACATGGATTTTCCTTGAATAGTTATGTATGCCTAGTAGATGGAGGTGGCTCATACGAGGAGAGAGAGCCAAAAAGGGCAGACGGATAGTCATGGGTTTTCTCATCAAAGATCCAGTAGTGGTCATCACCCTCAATTTGATAGAGGTCATAGCTCGGCCACCATCATCCTCTAGTGTTTCCATCCAAACCCAAGGGTGATCATAGGAGAGCGAGCTTCCCCGGGATCGGGGACGGGGGCATGCAAGTAGAGCGCACCTCTCCGGCCTGCAGGAAGTGCGGCAAGAGTCATGCGGGGAGTGCTTTCGGCTCGAGATATTTTCTATGGAGGTGTGGTAGATCCCCAACCACATGCACGAAACATGTCCATTGCTTGACAGAATGATGATGAAAGTAGTGGACAAACTACCGAGTCGGCTTCCAGCATTCGGCTCCGCGGCGGGCATCTACTAGTGCGGGTGGCGGGCGAGCGCCAAAACAAATTCTATCCCTCACCTCGCGTCAAGAGTAGGAGACTTCATAGGATGTGGTTACTAGTATGTAAAAGAGTGTTTCACCTTGATGGTTATTCTTTGTTAGATCCGAGGGCTACCTTTGTCTTTTGTGACACCTTATATTGCTAGTAGCTTTGGAGTTAGTCCGAGACTTTGTCATAACCATTTTTAGTTTCTCACATTTGGTGATTTAGTTGTAGTAGACGGGTTGATATGCTTTTTGAATTTTAACCTTATTGATGCTCTAAACTAAGAAAATAGCATGGACTTGGTCTATTTATGTAGATATAAGGCACTTTTCCTTTGATTTCGGGATAAATGGATGTTGGAACAATAAATTGCAAAGGAAGCTAAAAGTGGCCAAAAAAGGGGGAAAACTACGAGACCCTGCAGTACAATGGTAGGATGGACATGAAGTCATGCGAGGCCTTGATCAAAGTTGAAAGTTAACTTGAAAAGCTGAATTTATGAAACTTGTCACGGATCGTACCATGGTGGTACAAGTCATGTAAGCGATCGTGATGAAATCCCGAAGAATCGCACGGAAGAAGGATGATTCTCGATGCAGAGGCACCCCTACGACCGTGAGATGAAGGTATGAGTCATATCATACCGGTGGTGAGTGAAGTTCGGACAAAGTTCAAAGACCCAGGATCGAGCCACAGTGTCAATGTACAAGTCGTAGCATGTTGAGGCTACAAATCGTACCTTGGCCAAACACTTAGCCAAAATTCCAGCCAACACTCCAAGCCACGTGTTGATGTCACAAGCCCCTATGAGTCGTAGGTGGACACATGACGAAAGTGCGCGAATATAGAAGCTTGATCTGTTAGTTTAGGAAAAGAGATTATTGTGTCTCTATAAATGTTTTTATGTTTATTTTTAATAGAGGACGACGAAAGACTTAATTCTAGGTGGGAAAACATTGTAGTAAGCAATTTTTACATTATCGGAAGAGATTTGAGTTAGTTTCAACCTTGTGATGAAGCCTTTTTTTGAATTCATCTTGTTCTTGCTACTTGTTATTCAAGATTTTCTGGTTTAATTGAAGATTATTTTTCTCAATCATCTTTGTAAGTATTGTTATATGTTTCAATAATGAACACAATCACAACCTTGAAACTATGAGAGGCTAAAACCTCCCATAGCTGAGGTTGTGGGAACCATAACAGTTAACAAACTAGGAGTTAGCACAAAGTAATTAAAACCAATACTAAATACTTATATTGTATTCTCTTCCTTTAACAATTCTTAGCGATTGTAGAACATTAGGAAGTGCACGAATTCCTTACTTGCTTTGAGTGAAGATGTAGACATTAGGAAGAATTACAACAGAGCCTTGGTCGTGATGATTATTGTATTAACTTGGGCACGTGATGCAGCGAGGATAGTTATATATGGAACTTAGTGATAGCGGTTAGTTTGAAAAACTCATAGGCGGGTCGAGCAATTGAGGATAGTCATTGATGGGATTGTTCGATCGTTTGAATGAATCTAAGTTATAAATTGTAAGTAAGTATTGGTAAAGATCACGAGTGTATACCCAGCGCCCTTGAACCCATAGGGAACACAAACCTAGTTTCCTTTAATTATTGATTAACAATATTGCTTATTTTTATTATTGTTTTTATTAGAAATTCCCCCATCGTGAAGTAATCACCATAAAAGTTCATCACATTGTAATCTAGATCTTCCATATTCCCTTTCGGATTGACCCCAACTTTATAAGTTTGGGTTTCTTTATTAACAATGTTTGCTCATACTTGATTGGAAGTGTGGTTTGAGCGTTATCAAAAAGTGGCCGCCGTTGCCGAGGGGAATCTGACGAACTAGGCTATTAGCTTGTAGTTGACTTGTTGGTAGTTACTTTTTACGGCGTTTTCTTTTTCTTTTGTTTTCTATTGTGACATTCTCGGGTTTTTCATCTAGGGACCCACACACTCTGCTCAAACACCCATAGAGGGAACACAATCAGCTTCCAATCAAGAAAGTCGAAGACACATGTGCGGATAGGTTTGAAATTATTTCAAATAAAATTGTGCTTATGTTTATTTGTGCCTTGTGATTTTGATCCTTATATTCACTTGGGTAAAATTTTAAATTGAGTTTTTGTGTTTGTGGGATTGTAACTGAAAAGAGAAGGAAATGAACGGGAACTCTGAGCTTGAGCCACATCAAGAGTCGTTGGGTCGCAAACGACTGTTATGTAGCTACGTCACGAGTGGTAAGTCGCTAATAGGCAGTGTACCTAACGGCCGACCTAACGACGCTCATTGCATGCTTGTGGTGTGAGACTTGATCGTTAAGCTACTTCAGAACAACTTTAGAGAGGATAATGAGACAGTGACATGTGAGTCGTTTCTAGTAGCAACATCCCGACCCTTAAATGTTTTCTATTTTATCTCCTCTTGTGTACTAAAATTATTTCCATAGAGTACAATGGCTCCACAAATTTTAAAGAAAGTCCAAACTAAAAGTAGGTACACGAGTGCATTCAACCATCATCTTAGAAGGCTGCGAGATGATCCATCCTCCCGAAGAGTCGGAGTGGTTGAAGAGGAATATGGTGTCGGAGCTTATCCCCGGTGAGGGGAAGGCGACTAGGGCTAGGGCTCAACAAGTTTCAAATCCGACAGCCTGGTTGATCCTCCCACTCCACTAACGAATCCTTGGCCGCGCGATGAAGCACTAAAACGCTGCGCACTGTTCTGAGCTCCCACGGAGTTGGGCTGTCTGAGAGAGAGTTGATGAGTCGCATGCCCGGAGTGATCTGAGGCAAAATAGCATGCCTGAGTGATTCTTTATAACTTAATTTAGTCTTGTTTAGCTAAGTAATTTTATACATTTTCATGTAATTTTATATAAATATGAATATATGTGCTAACCAACATGATTAGTCCTTGTTTTGTAGGTTTCAATGGTTTTAGGATCTAATTTATAAGTTGGTGAAGGAAAGGAATGGATCGGAAAAACAGCAGGCGAATCGGCATAGGTATTAGGCCATCGTGAAGCTAGTCGCGCTGTACAGGCAGCGTGCCACGTTGTGCGTGTTCTGCGCCCGATGTGCCATGCCTGTCTGGAACATGCTGCCCAAGAAGATAAGGCGGGCGAGGCGCGTGCACAGCCAGCGCCCGGCAACGTGCCCGCATACCAGCTACGTGCGAAGAGGTCAACGCTGCCCAAACGGCGTGACACGCTATAGCAGCATAGAAAGGCTTCACATGTGGAGATTTTGGCAATTTCTAGAGAGCCTTCACATTTCAGGTGTCACGGAGGGCGGTGCTCCATGATACACTTTCAAGTGACAGGAGGCGCGTTCCATAGCGAGCTAAATTATGCACGTTTTCCATTTACTATAAATAGGACCCTTAGCTCCTAATTTTTGGTCACGATTTTATTCTGGAAAACTACCTAGGAGTGAAGGGAGAAGTGGGAGAACTCAGCTAGGGTTTGGAAAATTCCGCCTGCGTCAGCAAATTCTTGTAAGTATGTAGTTTAGTAGTAGTTTAGTTGTAGTTTACGAACATGAATGGTTAGAACCCTTCCTCTAGGGTTGAAGCCATGAATTATGATTGTGATTTTATGAAATTGTTTTGGAATTAAGTTATCAATTGTTGTTTCGAGTCTTGCATTTAATTGTTGGTTGTTTTTATGGATTTTATCACCATGAAAGCATATATGTTAACAGAAATGGCTTGAAAGCATTACCACAAGTCGGAGACATGAGAATGTTGTAGTTTTACGAACATGAATGGTTAGAACCCTTCCTCTAGGGTTGAAGCCATGAATTATGATTGTGATTTTATGAAATTGTTTTGGAATTAAGTTATCAATTGTTGTTTCAGTCTTGCATTCTAGATTGTTGGTTGTTTTTATGGTTTATCACCATGAAAGCATATATGTTAGCTTGGGAAATGGCTTGAGAAAGCATTACCTAGGTCAGGACATGAGAATGTAGGATCATGTTTGTATCTCGCGATATAATTTTGTGTTCAGGATAGAAATATACCTAACACCTTGCTTGGTTGACAAACGGGGGTATTAAGAGACCAACTTGGGAT